>CAJVSB020000157.1:0-78979 GCA_911865555.2 Thlaspi arvense
TTAATTTATTGGTTTGACTATTTTTTTTTTCTTTGTAGATATTTTTGAAAATTTGAACTTAAATTGTATATTTTGAAGTAAGGATGGGGCTTTAATTTTCTTGGATGCCACCATGCGAAAAAAGAAGAAGAAAAAAATAAAAAATAAAAAATTAAAAAATCAAAGACCTAGATGGCTGCATTGGAGGAAGAAAGAAAGAAAAATAAATGAAAGAAAAGAAAGAAAAGTTAAAATTTGCGGCTTGGGATTTGAAAATTTGATTAAAGAATTTTTTTTTAGTCATTTAAAAGAGTTACTTTTATTTTTGAGTTCCTAAAGTATTATTATTCAACATTTCATTTTCTTCAAGTTTTGATTTGTTCAATTAAGTTCTGATTTGGCCAAATTTACTTTTTTTCGACTTTTGAATATAAATTATGACTAATTATAATGAAATAAATAGTTAAATTTTCAATTTTTATCCTTTTTATTCTTTTACATTATTTGTAATTAATATATAAATATATATTTAAATTAAATATATTTATGACGTCACACTACTTGAACTAGTTAGTTCGACTAGTTTGACCAATCAAACTTATAATTAGTAAGATCATTGGTTCTATCACGGTTCGATTTTAAATATTGATCAAAAGCTAGTTTGCGATATTCGACCTTTTGTAGAGAAGTATTGTTTAATGCATTAATTCAGTTCGGTTTAGTTCTATTTAATTATTTATTTCAAATTGGACCCGTAGCCTTTTTCAATTTACTTTCCAAGCCATTTGCATCACGGGTGTTTACAAAGGAATTTTTAGTGTCAAACCACTAAAAAAAAATAAAAACCCTAGCCTTATAAGATTTGGTTCAATTTGTACCATTGGTGTAATAGTCCAATTATAATTAAACTGCATAAAAATTTTTATTGTAAATTGAATCAAAATTGACTACTCCACAGTTAAAGAATTTACCTATTTTGGCAAATTATATATATTATATATATATGAAGATTTTCTTCACTTGAATAGTGGTGTTCAAAAACTAATCTAAATCAATTGGACGATCTAATCTAAATTGATTAAAATTGACAAAAATTGATTTAATTCGGCTTTCAAGACATTAAAATCGATCAATTCGGTTAGTTGTCAATTTTTCTTAAAAATTAATGAATCAAGTTGAACAAATTACATATATAAAACTTTATTTCATTTAATATTATATAATATATATATATATATAAAGTTAAAAATAAAAAAAAACCCTAACATTTAATGACTTAGTTTTTGTTATTGTCAAAACTAGCAAGTAGAGATTTATTGTTTTGTAATGTTTAATTTTTATATATTTAATTATATTCAATTGTAAGCTTTTTTCTTATAATAAGTAGAATTTAATTAATATTGTCTTCAAAGCTTTTTCTAAACCAAATGGGTCAAACTATACTAAACTGCTGTAATCATTATTTAGTTTGATTCAATTTTGGAGTACGTGAAAAACCGGTCATGTTTATATCAATTCAAAGTCGACTTATTAAGTTTGATTTGGAAAAGGTTAAAATTAAATTAAACCGAACATGTGAACACCCTGATGCATGAGTGCAATTTCAAAACAACTCACAAAGGTGGGGGGAGGGGGAGGGAGTAAAGGTGGCTAGGGTTTTAAAAGTGTAGCAACAATTTAACCTAATGTTAGCATTTAATTCTTAAAATTTCATATTAATTATAAAATTCTAATAGCCCTAAATCTGTTAAATTAATCAACATTGGAAATTTTTTTGTAAGGAAGAGCTTAATTGAGGGAAACTGGAAGTTTTGGGGGTTTAATTATAAATTTGGGGGCTTTAGTGAAGAAATTAAGGAATTTGGGGGTCTAAGTGGAAAAATTAGGAAGTTGGGGGTATGATTTAAATAGTCAAGGGTTTAATTGAAATGAATTAAAAAAGAGGAACTGGAGTGGAAAGGCCACAGGAAATCAAGGACCAAAAATCAAATAGATTAGGGCGAAATTGGAATGAACAGGAATTTGGGGTTTGAATTTAGGAAACTAGAAAAAAAATTTGGTTGGCAACCAACGAGGAAAACTGAAGAAATCGATACACAATGATGGTCGACTCTTGGACTAATATATATATACATATGTGTGTATGCAAGTTATCCATGTTTCTCCTCAATCAATTTCAAGTTTTGCTTAAGTTTTTTACTCGAATTTTTGGAACGAATTGGCTCAGAAGTCTGGTTTGGGGCCCGTAGGAAATCTCAATATTTGGAAGTGTTTTCATCAATTGTTTCTAGGAAATAGCTCTACTTTAGTCGGTTTTGAAGTCCAAAGCCTTTGATTGAGTTGGAAGATCAAGGTAAGCTCCCAATTCGACTTAATTTTGCTTTCAGGATAGCCGGGTAGAGTTGCAGGAAACTGTGCCAGAGACTTGAGTTTCCGAGTGAAAGAGACAAACCCAGATGGAATATGGGTCTGTATTGGTCCAATGACTGGTTCAAGGGCTAATCTGCCTTGGTTGGGTTAAGTCAAACCGGTTCCCAATTCTGTGAACTAGGCTCTTTTAGGTTAAGCCGACCTAAATGTTTGGACATGCTAGTTTAGCTTGATTTTTAGTGTCCATGTGGTTAGAATGGTTCGATTCAGTTTGATTTTGGAAGATTTTGGTTCGGTTCTATCACAACCCAAAATCAGATACGTGACCGGCGCAAAAGTCAGAATAAATCCCAACTCATGCAAGCCTGACAGAAACACTGAATTTAACTGAAAGCCAGAAAGTCTGATAATACTCAAATAAAATCCAAACCAAGCTAACTGAAATATTAAACACAAAACAGAATCTTATTTGTAGTCAAATGGAGCGTACTAAAATCCTAGGAAATACAAAAGTCTGATAGAAACTAAATAACTGACTTTGGATAAAAAAAATCTAAACAGAACTGCTGATGACATAGACTCCTCTCAGTAAGCAGGATCACCGGATCAGCGTACTCAGAATTTGAAAAAAAATAAGAGTGAGTCTATCGACCCAGTGAATAATAATCTATATTTATGAAAACAAAGGATATGCATACAAATATAACATATAATTTGCTAAAAACAGGTGTTATGCAAACACTTTTTGTAATTTAGAGAGTTCGTAATCCTGAACATAACATATATCGGGAAATAGATTGGCGACACACAATCAGCGATAACCAAAGCGGCAAACACAATCAGCCGGTAATCAAGGCGGTAACATGTAGTCAGCCGGTAATCTGAATAGCAATATATGCCCTGAAAACTGAATGGCAACATATGCCCTGATAACTGAATGGCAACATATGCCCAGATAGCAAAGTGGCAACAAATCAGTATGCCTAAATAATCACAACGGCAGCGTATCAGCCATGCCGGATAATCACAACGGCAGCATATCAGCCATGCCGGATAATCACATCGGCAGCATATCAGCCATGCCGAAAAATATAAATCTGAAATGTCTAGCACCATCACCCCTCCTAGATGGGAACCCATACAGGGTGCAAATTATGCTAACGTGTACTGCCGTCTGCTGCAGTGTTCAAAAATTTGAAACTCCCTCAAAATAATGTTTCCCAGATTTAACAGAATAGTTAACTGAATAATTCTATGTACTGATATAAAACTGGATCAAATATAAATAACAGACAAATTTCCAAAACAATTTCAGAAATTACATGCATGTCCCTTGTCATATAATTTAACAAAAATTTAATTAGATTTGCAGAAATCAGGTAAATAATTAAAAACAAATTTAATTTAAATATGGAAAGTAGAACAGCTCATAAATACACATTATTACTCACAGAGTGATGAAATCAGAAAATTCAACGTCTGCCATTATGGCCTCAACCAAAATCATGCGATCAATCTAAGATCATAAAAATAATATATTTCAATTCATGTAAAATAAAATTCTAGATCACAATACTAAATAAAATCCTAAGTTTGCGTGCCCAAAACCCCTACTATGGTCATTTTGGTCCCGAACCGGTCAAATACCTCACGAACCAATTATCGACGTTTATAAACCATTTACTTAAAACCTCATAACCAGTATATTAAAACCTTAAAAATTTAGTTAATGAAGTGAATTTATAATGAACCGACCATTAGTAGGTTAAACGGCCATGAACCGGTCATTAGGAAGATGAACCGGTCACGA
This sequence comes from Thlaspi arvense, assembly GCA_911865555.2. Classification (NCBI taxonomy): domain Eukaryota; kingdom Viridiplantae; phylum Streptophyta; class Magnoliopsida; order Brassicales; family Brassicaceae; genus Thlaspi; species Thlaspi arvense. The sequence goes on from CAJVSB020000157.1 coordinate 4,160, forward strand.
ACCGGACTTAAATCCATCAAACCAACCATAATTAATTTTCCAGAATTAAACCTGCTTGGAACTGGTTTAAAAAGTACTGAACCGGCTCAAGAGAGCACTGAACCGGCCTCTAGAATGTTGAACTGGCCGGTTTAATGCATTTTTGCCTTGAACCAGCCTCAAAGCTAATTTATTTTTAATGAACCAAGGTTTAAACAATTAAATTAATTAATTATATATCCTACCATGTGATGAACCGGAACTAAACTGGTCAAAAACCAAGTGAACCAGCTGGGTTTCTGCTGAACCGGCCGGTTTTCTACATATTTTAATCTAAAAAGCCCTAAACCGGGGCTAAAATGGTAATTTTCTCACTCAACCCAAATTTCCTTAGCTAGATAATTAAATTAACTAATTTACTACTCCTTGAACCGGTGGAAACCGGTCGGTTCCTAGGTAAACCGGCCTGTTTCCTATTTTTTGTTTTTATTATTAATATTATTTTAAATCCTTATTTTATTCTAAATTTCACCCAAACCCGTGTACAGACCCGAACTGTTTATCCCTTACCCGAATGAAAAACTACTTTGATTCAAGCTTAGATTGAAAACTTACCAGAAAATTCCACTGCAGACTCCCTCGCCTAAAACCCGACGAACTCCGATGACCATTAATCCCTCTGATTTGGGCGAAAAACAGAGGAACAACCCAGAATTCTTCTCGACGTCCACCGCGACAGTTTGAGAGCAGCTTCTATCTTGTTTTGGTGATTTTGGGTTTAAAAAAAACCAAATTGATTTGTGTTTCGTGTTTATTCCTTCCCGTCGCATCGTCTTTATAAGTATTTTTGAGCAAATCTCAAATAGATTGCTCGAATTTCTAGTTTCTTAATTCATGAATGATCCGATAGATCCAAATCTGGATAAATTTCAGATTCCTTGAAATTTCATCCTTAGGTTTCTATATTCATCCTGATTTAGCCCCTGCAGTTTCGATTTTATTTTGATTTGATCCCCAGATTTTTGATTCTTTTAGATTAAATCCCTAACTTCTTTATTTTATTCAATTTAGCCCCTATTTCATAGATTTTCATAAATACCCCTAATTCAGGGGTATTACAGTTTTACCCCTTACAATAAATTCGGTCCTCGAATTTGAAGTATAAAAGCATTACTAGCCTTTCGTCTCAAATAGGTGAGGATATTTAGCACACATCGCCTCCTCTGGTTCCCACGTCGCTTCTTCCTTTGTGTGATGTCTCCATAGTACTTTCACAGATACTATTTCCTTGGACCTTAGTTTCCTAGTCTGTCGATCGATAATGGCTATGGGCTGCTCCTCATAAGACAAATCTGACCCTAGCTCTATCTCTTGTGGCGTCAAAATATGGGAAGGATCTAGCAAGTATTTTTGTAGCATAGACACGTGGAACACCGGATGTACTGTGGAAAACTCAGGTGGTAGAGCTAGCCAATACGCTACTGCGCCCACACGATCTCAAATCTCAAATGGGCCAATGGAGCGCGGACTAAGCTTCCCTTTCTTCCCAAAGCGCATAACCCCTTTCATCAGGGATATCCGTAAAAACACATGCTCCCCAGCTGAGAATTCCAACTCTCGTCTGCGCTGATCTACATAAGCCTTTTGCCGACTTTGAGCAGAGAGTAACCTCTGTCTAATCAGCTGAACTTTATCCATAGCATCCTGTACCAAATCTAGCCCTAACAGCTTAGCTTCTCCTACCTCAAACCATCCGATCGGGGATCTGCAACGTCGACCATATAATGCCTCGAAAGGAGCCATCTGAATACTTGACTGGTAACTGTTATTATAAGCAAACTCTATCAATGGCAAATACTGGCTCCAGTTACCATCAAAATTCAGGACACATGCTCGCAACATGTCCTCTAAGATCTGAGCAGTCCTCTCAGACTGCCCGTCAATCTGAGGATGGAAAGCTGTACTAAAATCTAGCCGAGTACCAAAGCCTCGTGAAGGGCTCTCCAAAACTTAGAAGTAAACTGAGATCCTCGATTTGAAATAATAGATATTGGTACTCCATGAAGCCTCACTATCTCATCTATGTATAACTGTGCGTAACGGGAGACGTCGTAAGTGGTCTTTACAGGAAGGAAGTGTACTGACTTAGTCAATCTATCTACTATCACCCAGACAGAGTCAAATCCCCTAAGGGTCCGTGGCAAACCCGTGACGAAATCCATGGTAATCCGATCCCATTTCCATTCCGGGATCTCTATCTGCTGAAGTAATCCTGCGAGTCGCTGATGCTCAGCCTTAACCTGTTGACAGGTTAAGCACCGAGATACGAAATTGCTATGTCTCGCTTCATGCCCTCCCACCAATATAGCTGCTTAAGGTTCTGATACATCTTGGTGGAACCGGGATGAATGGTATACTTAGAATTGTGAGCTTCCTCCAGAATGGCTCTTCTCAAGTCACCCACATCGGGTACACAGACACGGATACTGCACCTCAGAACTCCCTCTATGTCAAGCTCGAACTCCGTATGTTTCCCTGTCTGGACCTCCTCCTTTATCTTTAGTAACTTTGCATCCTTATATTGGTTGACCTTAATGAGCTTGAGTAAGGATGTCTGGGCATGCATATGAGCCAATAATATCCCAGATCGGTCTATCTAAAGTCGCATGCCTCCTCGCTCTAGTCCATGAATCTCTCATATTAATGATCGTCTCACTGGAGCTATATGAGCTAAACTCCCCATGGATTTCCTGCTCAATGTATCTGCAACCACATTTGCCTTGCCAGGATGGTATAAGATGGTGTAATCGTAATCCTTAAGCAACTCTATCCATCTTCTCTGTCGGAGATTCAAATCTTTTTGTTAGAAGATGTACTTCAAACTCTTATGATCAGTGTATATCTCGCAAGGCTCTTCATATAAGTAATGTCTCCATGTCTTTAACGCAAACCACCACCACGACCATCTCTAAATCATGAGTGGGGTAGTTTTGCTCATGCTTCTTAAGCTGTCGGGATGCGTAGACTATAACACGATCATTCTGCATTAGTACGCAACCCAGGCCACTTTAGAAGCATCGCAATATACTGAGAGTCTCCCTGTCCCAGACGGTAATGCTAAAATGGGTGCTGAAGTTAGGCGACTCTTCAGTGGCTGAAAACCTTCTTCACAAGCATCTGACCACTGAAATTTTACCCCTTTTGGGTCAATCGAGTCAAAGGTGCCGCCAACTTAGAGAAGTCTTTTACGAAACGGCGGTAATAGCCCGCTAAGCCAAGAAAACTGCGAATCTCGGTAGCAGACTTAGGCGTAGGCCACTGCTGTACTGCCTGTACTTTACTATCATCAACGGCGATGCCTTCCTTTGAGACCACGTGCCCCAAGAAAATCACTCTATCTAGCCAGAACTCGCACTTCGAGAATTTTGCATATAAGCGGTGGTCCCTCAAGGTCTGTAATACCTCTCGCAAGTGCGACTCATGCTCCTCCGTACTCCCAGAGTACACCAATATGTCGTCAATGAAGATGATCACAAAACGATCTAGGAACGATCTAAACACACGGTTCATCAGATCCATAAAAGCGGTTGGAGCATTGGTCAAACCAAAAGACATCACCAAAAATTCGTAATGGCCGTATCGTGTCCTAAACGCGGTTTTCGGGATATCCTCAGGTCTAATCCTCAGCTGATGATACCCGAATCGTAGATCAATCTTCGAAAAGCACACCGCTCCATGCAACTGATCGAACAAATCGTCTATCCAGGGCAGTGGGTACCTATTACGTACTGTCACCTTGTTAAGCTGCCGATAGTCGATACATAGCCGCATACTGCCATCCTTCTTTTTCACAAACAAAACTGGAGCACCCAAGGAGACATGCTTGGATGTATGAAACCCTTACTCAGAAGGTCTTGTAATTGTACTTTTAATTCTTTCAACTCCGCTGGTGCCATGCGATATGGAGGTATGGAGATCGGCTGTTTGTCTGAAACTAGGTCGATGCAGAACTCAATTTCCCTCTCAGCAGGGATACCAGGTAAGTCATCAGGAAATACATCGGCAAACTCCTTAACGATGGGGACCTACTCTATGCTCGACTCCGCCACTTGGGTGTCCTTGATTAAGGCCAAGAGTCCCTGACACCCTCTAGATAAAAGGCGCTTCGCCCTCATATAAGATATAACACGAACTGGGGTTAGGCTATAATCGCTACGAAATATCAGTGGTGGCTCATCAGGTATCTCGAATCTCACTGTCTTAGTATGACAATCTAATGTGGCATAACAAGAAGCCAACCAGTCCATGCCCAAGATTACGTCAAAATCAGAAATATCCAGAATGATTAGGTCCGCCATGAACTCCCTATCCTTCACCAGGACTGAACAGGATCTATACACTTGCAAAACTAAGACAGGCTCCCCTACAGGGGTAGCTACAAAGAAAGGCTGCTCTAAAGGAACAGATGAAGATTCGAATCGAGTAGCAAAAATCAGAGATACATAGGAGTGAGTAGATCCGGGATCGAATAATGCGCATGCATCAAAAGAACATATAGTAATCATACCTGTAACTACGGCATTAGATGCCTGAGCATCCTGTCGAGTTAGGGCATATACGCACGCTTGACCTCTCCCGGCTTGGCCGCGTCCTCTGCCACCTGAACCTCATCCCTATGCTCGAGCTGGTTGATCACGATTTGGCTGAACCATTCTATTAGGCTGTCCTAGTGCATGAGTGTTTGGCTGTCGACAATCCTTAATCTTATGTCCGAATTTGCCGCAACGATAACAAGCTTCTCTATCTCTGCGACACTGCCCCTAATGCTTATACCCGCATATGCCACAGGCTGGGGCATCACTAATATAAGTAGTGGATCTGTACTGATCGGATTGCACCGCACCCTTATTCCTTGTAACTGGTGTAGATATGGTTGTTAACAGTCATCCCGGGTGTGGTGCCTCAGTCTTCGCATGTCACTGAGAACCCTGAAATGTGGAACCTTTATATGAATTCTGACCTCCACTAAAGAATCCTGAGGTCCTAACCTTCTTGCTAGGGTCCCTCACCATCTTCTGCTCATACTCTCGGGCCTCTATTGCTTGGGCAGCATCTACTGCCTCAGCATAAGTGTATCTCCCCATCTGTGAAGCCAAAGCCCGGAATAAAGGTGCCACCAAACCTCTAATGAATCTCTTAACCTTCATAATGTCGTCAGATACCAGGTGCGGAGCATATCGAGACAAATAATTGAAGCGAGCATCATACTCTGGCACCGTCATATCAGCTCCCTGTCTGAGGCACTCGAACTCTGCTGCCAGCTGGTCCCTCTTGTTTGCTGAGAGGAACCTATTCATGAATGTGCTAACGAACTCCTCCCACATCATCGGCGCTGCCTCCTTAGGCCTCCCGGATAATGTGGTCTTATACCAAGACCTCGCCAGATCATATAGTCTGCAAGTAGCCAACTCCACGTGCCTCTGACTAGAGTAGCTCATCACCTCAAATATGATCTCCATCAAGTCTATAAAATGTTGCGGGTCCTCGGTAGGCTCTCTCCCAAAGAAAGTGGGTGGCTTAAATTTAAGGAAGTCCATGACTTGAGTATCCAGTCCGGTCTCATGCTCATGACGCTCCGTGGCTGCTTGTGCCATAACAGTATCGATATGGACCTCCTGCCTCCGCTGAACTGACTCTTGTCCAACCCTTAATGGGATCTCTCGAGTTCTCTGAACTGAACTCGACTGGCCAACTGCACTAGCCTCTGGCACTCCTAGACCTGCATCCACTAGGGTCCCAGTCCTCCCCTGGTCCAGTATTCTCGCAATCATGGACATCATGGCCTGTTGTGTTCCTTGGATGCTAAGTAAGGTCTCAGCTAATCGATCCAAAGTATCGGCAGGAGGGGCTGTCTCATCAGCCTCTGTTTGTCTGCCTCGACTAGCAGTTCTGCTGCGGCCCCTCTCTCTCCCCCTATTTCCACCCCATCCTCTACCTCGTATAGGCACGGATGGCTGTCTGTCTGATCGTATCTGTGGAGAGGCGGCCTGTCTCGTGGTGCCTCGGGAGCAACTGAATTCTCGATATCGAGCTCCTGATCACGATTTTCATATGAAGGGTCCATCTATCAAGAGATTTCAAACAATGTATGACGGAAGTCAAAACAAGGTAAGACTGGAATAACAATCGAATTCAGAGAACAAAAACTCCTAATCGCCCTTCTATGGCGTCTCGACTATGATAGTGGCCGGCTCACCACCATAATCAAAGACTCTGTAGATGAACGATTGCTCCACTGACCACAGGAAACCTAGAACTCTGATACCAACTTTGTCACGACCCAAAATCAGATACGTGATCGGCGCAAGAGTCAGAATAAATCCCAACTCATGCAAGCCTGACAAAAACACTGAATTTAACTGAAAGCCAGAAAGTCTGTAATACTTAAATAAAATCCAAACTAAACTAACTGAAATATCAAACACAAAATAGAATCCTATCTGTAGTCAAATGGAGCGTACTAAAATCCCAGGAAATACAAAAGTTTGATAGAAACTAAATAACTGACTCTGGATAGAAAAAATCTAAATAGAACTGCTGATGACACGGACTCCTCTAAGTGAGTAGGATCCACCGGATCAGTGTACTCAGAATCTAAAAAAAAAAATAAGAGTGAGTCTATCGGCCCAGTGAATAATAATCTATATTTATGAAAACAAAGGACATGCATACAAATATAACATGTAATTTACTAAAAACAGGTGTTATGCAAACACTTTCTGTAATTTAGGGAGTTCGTAATCCTGAACATAACATATATCAGGAAATAGATCGACAACACACAGTCAGCTGATAACCAAAGCGGCAACACACAGTCAACCGGTAATCAAGGCAGCGACATGCAGTCAGCCAGTAATCTGAATGGCAATATATGCCCTGAAAACTGAATGGCAACATATGCTCTGATAACTAAATGGCAACATATGCCCAAATAACAAAATGACAACATATCAGTATGCCCAAATAATCACAACGGCAGCGTATCAGCCATGCCGGATAATCACAACGGCAGCATATCAGCCATGCCGGATAATCACAACGGCAGCATATCAGCCATGCCAGATAATCACATCGGCAGCATATCAGCCATGCCGAAAAATATAAATCTGAAATGTCTAGCACCATCACTCTGCTAGATGGGGACCCATATAGGGTGCAAATTATGCTAACGTGTACTGCCGTCAGCTGCAGTGTTCAAAAATCTGAAACTCCCTCAAAATAATGTTTCCCAGATTTAACAGAATAGTTAACTGAATAATTCTATGTACTGATATAAAACTAGATCAAATATAAATAACAGACAAATTTCCAAAACAATTTCAGAAATTACATGCATGTCCCTTGTCAAATAATTTAACAAAAATTTAATCAGATTTGCAGAAATCAGGTAAATAATTAAAAACAGATTTCATTTAAATATGGAAAGCAGAACAGCTCATAAATACATATTATTACTCACAGAGCGATGAAATCGAAAAATTCAACGTTTGCCAATTACGGCCTCAACCAAAATCGTGCGATCAATCTAAGATCATAAAAATAATATATTTCAATTCATGTAAAATAAAATTCCAGATCACAATACTAAATAAAATCCTAAGTTTGCGTGCCCGAAACCCCTACTATGGTCATTTTGGTCCCAAACCGGTCAAATACCTTACGAACCAATTATCGACGTTTATAAACCATTTACTTAAAACCTCATAACCAGTATATTAAAACCTTAAAAATTCAGTTAATGAATTGAATTTATAATGAACCGACCATTAGTAGGTTAAACCGGCCATCAACCAGTCATTAGGAAGATGAACCGGTCACGAACCGGACTTAAATCCCTCAAACCAACCATAATTAATTTTCCAGAATATTAAACCTGCTTGGAACTGGTTTAAAAAGTACTGAACCGGCTCAAGAGAGCACTGAACTGACCTCTAGAATGATGAACCAGCCGGTTTAATACATTTTTGCCTTGAACCAGCCTCAAAACTAATTTATTTTTAATGAATTGAGGTTTAAAAAATTAAATTAATTAATTATATATCCTACCATGTGATGAACGGAAATAAACCGGTCAAAAACCAAGTGAACCAGCTGGGTTTCTGCTGAACCGGCCGGTTTTCTACATATTTTAATCTAAAAAGCCCTAAACCGGGGCTAAAATGGTAATTTTCTCACTCAACCCAAATTTCCTAAGCTAGATAATTAAATTAACTAATTTACTACTCCTTGAACCGGTAGAAAACTGGTCGGTTCCTAGGTGAACTGGCCTGTTTCCTATTTTCTGTTTTTATTATTAATATTATTTTAAATCCTTATTTTTTCTGGATTTCACCCAAAGCCATGTACAGACCTAAACTGTTTCTCCCTTACCCGAATGAAAAACTACTTTGATTCAAGCTTAGATTGAAAACTTACCAGAAAATTCCACTGCAGACTCCCTCGCCTAAACCCGACGAACTCCGATGACCATTAATCCCCTCTAATTTGGGCGAAAAACAGAGGAACAACCCAGAAATCTTCTCGACGTCCACCGCGGCAGTTCGAGAGCAGCTTCTATCTTGTTTTGGTGATTTGGGTTTTAAAAAAAAACCAAATTGATTTGTGTTTCGTGTTTATTCCTTCCTATCGCATCATCTTTATAAGTATTTTTGAGCAAATCTCAAATAGATTGCTCGAATTTCTAGTTTCTTAATTCATGAATGATCGACAGATCCAAATATGGATAAATTTTAGATTCTTTGAAATTTCATCATCAGGTTTCTATATTCATCCTGATTTAGCTCCTGCAATTTCGATTTTATTTTGATTTGATCCCCAGATTTTTGATTCTTTTAGATTAAATCCCTAACTTCTTTATTTTATTCAATTTAGCCCTATTTCATAGATTTTCATAAATACCCCTAATTCAGGGGTATTACAGGTTCAGCCCTAATTTGGAGGATCTTGGTCCGGTTTAGTTAGGTTTTAAGTATATATAAGCTGGTTCAATCTGATTTTAATGATTTTGTGCTTGGTTCATTCTGGTTTTGTGGTTTATTTGACCGAACTAATCTGGTTTTAGGTATTCATGGTCAATTTAGTCTAGTTTTGGGGGATTTTGGTTTGGTTCAATCAAGTTTTGAGGTGTTTGGGCCCAGTTTAGTTTGATTCTAAGGTGTTTCAGTTCAATTTAGTCTGATCTATGGTGTTTGAGGTTGGTTCATGTCGATTCAATCGTATTTAAGGTCGGTTCAAGGATATTTGAGATTGATTCATTTTGGTTTAAGGGTTTTTATACAAGATTGGTTCATGTTTCAATTTATTTTGGGTTCGTGTGTTAGATAATAGACCTCAGAATATGTGCCAAGGTTTCAGTGTGGAGCTGATGATCGATTTAAGGAACTGAGTCTTTAAGTATTTAAGTTTTGGTTCTAGTTTTGATGTTATATCGTTGTAGTTACAAATACTCCTAGGGAGACATATTTCGATAGTTGAGGTTATTTGGAGATTTTGGTTTCAGCTTGCTTTATATAGTAAATGATAATACTTCCTCTATGCATGTGTTTTGACTCTAATCTTGATTTATTTGTTATGATATGGATTATTGGTTTTTCGAAAATAAATTGTAGGACAAGTGTTCGATTTTTTTTGAAATTTCAGTAAGCTTTTTGAATTAATTGATTTTGATCTAAAATTATACCTCGATTATGTGTGTGTGTGTATATATATATGTTTTTTGAAAATTATATATTGGGAGTTACTCTGGTATTCAGTTTAGGCGAACATGATTATGTTCGAGCACTATGTGCCTTATATGTGTTTTGTTTCTGATTCTGGCTCAGGTTTGATAAACATGATTATGTTCGAGCACTATATGCCTTATATGTGTTTTGTTTCTGATTCTGGCTCAGGTTCTGGTTCTAATTCTGATTTTGATTCTGGTTCTGATTCTAGCTCAGGTTCTGGTTCTAATTCTGATTTTGATTCTGGTTCTGATTCTGGCTCAAACTGAATCCCAATATGTGATATGTGATACGTGAGACATGTGGTATATGATATGTGATACTTTTGACATGATACGCTCTAGTGTGAGATGAGATCTTAGTTCTCCGATACTCTCACATGTTTTTGAATCTATGAGACATATATACGTGGTTTTCACAGATATGTTTATTTGCTCACTTTCTTATATATTATATGTTTTGACATGTTTCACGATACATGTCCTAGCATGACTAGAACCTGTATTATCATTCATTGAGTTTTGTGCTCACTTATTTTCCAATATTTTTTAGATTGTAAGGTGGGCTCGTCTTTCTAACGCATTTTTGATTGAGCATGTGAGTTTTCTGACGAGTTGCTACCGGTGTATAGAGTTTTATTGCTTATGTCACTTGTATTTGCGAGTTGCTCTATTCGCTTTTTAGACAAGATTCTCTTGGTTGCATGGAGTTTAATAATTATGCTAATTTGTATATTATAAATGATGCTCTGTCTAAGGTTTACTGGAATTAGTGAATCAATCTCAATACCAGTCACGTATTTGGTTCTGAGACATGTCAAAAATAATCCTAAAAAGTTCTATTCATGTTGATCCATATTACATGTTAATTTTCGAGATTCACATTAAATTTAATAGCAACAAATAATACAATCTAATTAATGTTATATTTTATTTAAAATTAAATATAAAGTAAATCAATATAAAAACCCTTTTCGTCTTTATTTCTTTTAATTAATAGTAATTACTATTATTGTATAATAAATAAATTAAATTAAGCAGTCAATCTTAATTTTATATCTCTGAAATCATGAGTAGCATCTAACAGTACGTAATCCCTAAAATAGCACAAAGGAAAGTGATTCATATAATCAATATAATTATTATGCAATTCAATCCTTTTTCTAATTTATGTTTCAATTAAACTTGATAAAGTATAAGTTTTTATGTCAGATCTATAATCTTAATAACTATGTTTAACCATCCTAAAATAAATGACTTGTAAGCATGAATTAAAACAGTTAATGTAATCCATATTTATTGCAGCCACAAACTCTTTAGTTAATTATCTGTATAAATTATATAGGATATATTTCTTTTAAAGGAGAATAATGGATCTACTGTTATATGTACAAAAATTTTCATACAACACTCACCATACACAATTATTATTGTCATACTTATACTTAAAAAAGATCAAACTACTAATAGGGTCAAAATATGGCAACTATCATTATACTCTCAAATTTGAGGATCACTTGTGCACTATAATAAAAGGAATTATCATTAACATTTTTACCATTGATATTGTCTATATATAAATATATTATCTAATGAGCATATATGTATCTATTTTAGTGATTTTACACGTGATATTTAGATTGGTTACAACCAATAATTGGACTAATTAATCACATAATTATCCATCTGAATTACTAATGTCCAATTAATAATTCTACAATAATGAACACTCAAAAAATATAACTTACAAATAAATTAAATCTCAAGAAAAAAAATCTTATCATATATGTTTACCTTTGTTACAATCCTTAGATTATTATCACATAAAAAAAATATGATAATTTAATAAATATGCCAAGTAAGATAAACCACAAATTGATAATAAATCAATTAATTAAATGGGAAATAAACAAAGAAATATTTAATTAATAATATACAAGTATTATATTCTCACAAAGAAAAAAGAAAGTATTATAACATCCCAAAGCTGATATGAAGTCTAGCTATTCCCAAAATTTCACACCTGTCATTCCATGCTACGATCCAAAAAAACTCAGAAGTTTCTACTCCCCCAAATCTTAAAACACTGAGTTATATGTTTTGGTAAAATTTTGTTGATAAAATAAAATAAGAATGGGAATAAAAATTTTTTAAAAGTATGTTTTATAGATATTTTGAAATAAAATTTTTATTCTTCAAAGAATTAAGATTTCTACAAATGTGATAACCTGGATTCTATTGATAGGGTGATGGAATCCTAATTCCATTCTATCACCTAATTATTTAATTTCTAGACTAATCTATTTTTTTAGTAAATGCCATAATTATCTTATATAATTAAATTTATTAGTAGAGCTACAAATATTTTTTTTAATTATTGAAAAAAACTAAAAGTAAGAAAAAAGGAAAATAGGGAAAAATAGGAGATGATAGGGGAAAAATATTTGAATGTTGGTTGGGGTGTTTTGGAGTGGGAGAGGATGAAGATAATAATTATTTAATTTTCAAAAAGGAAAAAAATCAGTATAAATATTAAATGGAAGAAACCAAGAAAAATGGTGATAAATGTTTTTGAGGTGTTTTGGAGTGAAAAAAGGTAGAAATAATAAATATTTAATTTTCAAAAAAGGTAAAAAATTAATAACAAATTTAAAAATGGGAAAATATGGCAATAGACTGGGAAAGTGGGGAACTACCTCATCTAAATATTTGGAACAGGTTGGGACAGGAATAAGACAAACTATGACAAATGCTTAGTTTATATTCTCTACATTTTCTTTAAAAATTTAAAGGATGAATTATTTTTTAAAATATAATTTTATAACTTTTTGTTATATTTTAGTATATTAGAAGTTAAAGTTTATTTAATTTTTAAATCTTTTTAATAAAAAGTATTTTTGTGTTTAAATAATTCTTTGTGGTTTTTTTTTTTTTTTTGCTTTTATTTCAATATATTAAATATAAAGACAAAATTAAAAGTAGGAAAGAAAATACAAAGTAAGAATATCAAATATAATTTGATGGAAGTAGTAATAGGAAAAATTACATAAATTACTCAAAATACGAATTGAATATTTCTCAGCATAATTAAGTGCGCTCTATAGAATTCGATATTCTAGTGATTATTTGTTTTACTTATTTGAATCATATTATATATACTTCATCTAGAGACGTTGTAGAGAACAAAATAAAGTGAGAAAAATAAATGAGTTGAAACGATAGCATCTTTTAAGTGTGAAATCATGTCTCACTTTCGAAATCTCAATGTTTCAATTGCCCACCAAAACTCTGTAATTGAGGAAACTAAATCAATACCAACGCTGCCTCTGCAAACATTTTGGCTTTGGCAATTTGATTGCTTTGCTATACTGTTGCTTGTCGTTGCCGTTTCATCATTGTATAATTATCGTTTTGTCGCTGCCAAGACTGTCCCTAGGATGGGTGAAATCGACTAAATCTGACAATGCCGTGTCCTATGGCTCAACGGTGGTGATGAATACATCTTAGTGATACCGGCTATCCCTAACTTTCATGCCTCGTACTAGAGGCTTGCTGTTGGCAACCTCCACGCTAGCAACGCAATCATCGTAGCCGGTGACATCAATTTTGTGACTGTACTCCTTGGGTCTACCATTATTTGCATCCTTGATAAAGCTTTGATTTGCAATGAGAAATGAAGATGGACGAGTTTGTCCACCATACCCTACTTTTGCGCAACGCACCAGAGGCTATTTGCCGACCACATCCACACCATCAACACAGTCACAGTAGCCAACGACATTGATTCTATGGTGCTTAAGGTAGAAATGAGTCTAAGTTAAACTAAGTTAAACTCAACTTAGACTTAACTCAATTAAATTTAGTTTAATTCATAATTCAGTTAAGTTTTTAAGAGAGCTAGTTTTTTTGGCACAGATTTAACTCGTACTAAACTCACAAGTAACTTGACTCGGTTCATTAGTTCATAATATTAAAAATTAAAAAAAATTTGATAATTCACATATTCCATCTAAGCAACTACTAAAAATAGTGAATTATAATTATAAATTCACAATATCTTCACTTATTATCATAAGTTAGAAAAAGTGATTATAATAATTTTAAAAAATCATATATAATATAATCATGTTACATATATGTTAAACTAACTTATAAATCAAATGAGATGAATATTTTTTAATTAAAGCTCGATTTATATTTTATGTGAGTTAAAAAGTTTAGCTCATGTATTACTTATTATAATTATCAAATCAAATCAAATTATGAGCTACTCATCAGTTAACTCAACTCATTTCTACCTTGAATGACGATCATTCCTTTTTGTGTTATTATTGGCATCTTTGTCAAAGCTCAAAGGAGACGATGCAAAAGGGAGCTGATGTCATCACCTCAATAATTGGAAAAAATAGACTTGATTTCTAGAACATAACCCATTACACAAGCTTTCTATAGAATGGCATCAGTAGAGTTAAAAGAACTCAAAATTCAGTTGCAAGAGTTTATTAATAAAAGGTTTAGTCGATCGAGCACTTCACCTTGTTGAGCACTAGTACTATTTGTAAAGAAGAAAGATGGCACTTTGAGGTTATGTATAAATTACATGCAGCTAAATAATGTGACAATCAAGAATAAGTATTCGTTACCAACAATAGAAGACTTGTTTGATTAGTTGCAAGAAGCTCGAGTATTTTCTAAAATAGATTTGAGATCAAGTTGTTATTAGCTTAAGATTAAGGAAGAGAATATACCAAAGATGGCATTCAAGACAAGGTATGGGTATTATAAGTTCTTGGTAATGCCCTTTGAATTAACTAATGTACCGGCAGCATTTATGCATTTGATGAACAGAGTGTTCTAACCTAACTTAGGTAAGCTAGGTTTCAAGTAAAATTGAGCCAATTGCTCTTGCTTTCTCATTAATTGATTTTAACCACTTTCTAAACTATCAATTAATCTTGATTTAGTGCTTTATTAAGCTCCTTAAAAGCCATTAACAAGTTACCAAAGTTGGTGAAATTTCTTGCAAAAATTTGTTGCATTATTACACTTTATTTTTCTAATGAGTTGGGCATAGTTTTGATCTTAATTTGGTTTCTTAGCTCTTTCCTTTCCTTGAACCAACTCTCCCATCCCTTTTAGCCACTTTAGTAGTGGCATTGGAGCCCTTTTCCATGCCTAATTTCGTGGCTTAAATGAACACATATTGCATTATTTGTCAAATTTTTTTCTTTTCTTTGCATTTCCTTTTTCACTGGACTAAACCACTTTCTAATATATCTATTAGCATCAAAATTGAACAAAAATTTGACCTCTTTCTAACCCTAATGGTTTGGCCATCTTGGGGTGAACTTACAGAAATTTTTTAGCAAGTTACGACATGTGTCTAATTTGTGTTTTGACCCCCTTTTATTGGTTTTTCTTTCAATTTTCTCTCCATTTCCCTCACTTCCACGTGACACCCCTGTTTCATACCTATTTTTTGCTTCATAAAGAATGTATATATGCACAACAAATCCATAAAAATATCAAAATTTCAAAGAAAAACATATTTCTCACAACAACAAGAAAGGTTTACTTTCTCTGTAATATTTTGGACAGCATATCTTCATTTCCAGCATCAAAATCTCTTTCAAATCTTTTGTTTCTTCAAATAGATGATAGTAGAGTAGGGAAAGAATAAAAAATTACAAGTTTTTGAACAAGAAAAAAAAAGAATTTTCTAGAAAAATTTAGAACTTTTCTTACCTATCTTTGCTTTGTCCTTCTTTCTTCCTTTCTTCTTCCCTTACTCTCTTATCTCTCTAGCTAGCACAAAAAAGTGAAAAAAGTCTGGATGAAAGTGTTTAAATACCCTCCAAGTAAGTTGGCACAAGCCACCTTGAGAAAAGACTAAAATGCTCCTCATCTTTCACCTTAATTACATTTATATCATTTTGAATGAAATTCTACTTCTAATCTTAGAAAAATTTTCTAATTCCCTAAAGTCAAGACCTTGATTAGGTGTAGTCACTAATAAATTTTCCTAATTTTATTTATTTGTTTTTTAATTTTTATTTTTCTATTAACTTGCATAAATTAGGTTTTTTTTTCATTCCTAACTTTAGTTTTCTTTCAAATTTTCTTTTAGTATCCTATAAGTCTTGCCTTCTAATGTTTTCTAAGGTTTCTTTAGACTTTTCTAAGGTTGTTAACAAACAAAAATAAATAAATTTTTCTAAATTTTAAATTTTTCTTAAAATATACATGTCATGAATGAAATGGATGTTACAGGTAAAAATGCAAAAAGTGTGTGATGCATATTGAAGTACCAAGATTGTACATTCCAAACTTAGTTTAGAATGTCACATATCAAATCTATAGCAACCTGGTGCTTTAGCCAGCCCTTTTGTCTAGCTATCCTCTACTTGATTTTCAATTTAATTTTACACGTTCTTGAAAATACAATGTATTGACGTTGTAAATTTCCTATTACAAATTAGAATTATGTACCCTTTCTCATCAATATTTACATTCTGAAAACAAGTTTTAAGACTATGTATATGCAACGATCTTTTTTTTTTCTTTATTTTCCCTTCGACATCGAAATCTCTCCCAACCTATCCACTATGGCTCAAGTAGTTGGTGATGATGAAAGAGAGTTACTGAGAGTTGAGTTGGTAGAGATGGACAAAATTTTTAGATCTTCTTTCCAATGCGAACCTGTAATTGTAATAGATTTGTACTTATTAAATTGTGAAATTGTCTTCTCCCTCTTCCCATCTGGTTGAAGAATTTCAGATTTTGTCTATTCTTTCTGGAGAACAGATTTGTTCTTACAAATATTTTCTAAGAATAATAAAAAAATAGTCAAAATTAGTTAAAAGAATTATACTAAAATATATATCAAATTTAAAGATATATATATTATATTTTTAATTTGGAGGACTATTATGATATTTAATTTAAATTTAAAAATTTAATAATAAAATTTACCCAATTATTTATCTATGTAAGACGGGACTCAAAACTGTCATTTTGGCTGGGTGGTCAGAGAATTCATTAAAAAGAAAAAGAGGGGTTAGACGAGAGTTGTCATGCGAAAGGCGGGTCTGATCTGACTGGATAACCGTCGCGGCGCGTAGGATAATGTGACGTGTCCGTTCCCAACGGAAACTGAAAGCAAACCGGGAATCCGACCCATAAGCCCGTTTCTGTTGCCAACTAACCAAGTAAACAACTACGTACTCTGAAAAGTTCAAAAATTTCACCTGAGAGCTCTATTCGAGCGTCGTTTTCCTCTCCGCTGCTGGAGCTGAGAGAAATATAGAGGGATGGCAAGGTCGAGCGCGGACGATCAAGACCTCAAGCGAGCATGCGAGGCAGCGATTGAAGGATCCAAGGAGAAGATCGAAATGTCGATGCGCGTCGCCAAGAGCCACGGGATCTGGGGCAAATCCGCCAAATTAGGCAGCAAACACATGGCTAAGCCTAGGATTCTCGCCATTACTAGTACGCCATTCCTCTTTCTTCTGCGTTTTTATTATCCAAAACTTCCGATCAGTAGACGTATTCTTTATCTATCTAACGCCAATCCATGCATATGCGCAATTCCTTGCATAAATAGAAGTTAATTCACGTTGTTTCAATTGGAATGATGAGTGAGGCTTGCGTTAGATTTTGAGCGCTTTGAGTAATTTATACTTCCATGTAGAAGGAGCAAAGCTTTTTCTCTGCATTATAACCAAAATTTCCCGATCAGCTGGATAATCTTTGCATGTTATCTAACGTCAATTCTATGTATATATGGAACGACCTTCATAATATAGAAGTAACTTCATGTTGCTATAATTGTAAGGATGGGTAAACTTTTTGTATTGGATTGTGCACGCTTTGAGTGATTTTTATTTATATAAAGAAGTGTGCAAGCTCAATGTAAAGCCCGCGGATCAGAGCCATACGCTATGCTGACTTTTGGTTAGACCAATTGCAATCTGCTAATGTTCAGAGACAACCTCTGTGGCATGCGTGTGTGCGCCTCTCTATCTCTCTGTCTCTCTGTCTCTCTGTCTCTCTGTGTGCATTTTGTATCATCAAAAATTTCTAATGAGCAGCCAGTCTTTTGCACTTTACATGCTACCTGATGTCAATTTTCTAAGTATATACGGAATCACATGCATCATTTGTAAATTCATGTTGTTTCAGTTGTAAAAATGAGTGAGTTTTGCCTTAGATTGCTTTGAATAATTCATACTTACAAAGAAGTGCGCACACTCAATGTAATGAGTCTGGATTGGAGCTATATTTTTTTTGCACCTTTTGGTAATCCAGTCACCATGGGCTAATGTTTAAAGAGAATAACTTATCTGTAGAGGGTTGTGTGGCCAATGAAAATAACAAATAAGAAATATTTTAGTAAAATTAATACAGTTCTCTTTGGAATTGGTCATCAGGAAAGCTAGAGATTAAGGCAATTGTTTACCCACTCAAACATGAATAATGAAAGAGCAGATAAGATGGAAGTAGGAACCAATGTTTGTGTTGATGATAGGATATTAAGAATGCAAATCTTTGATCACAAACACGTGCAACATGAAAAAGTGCCATTAATTTACTCTGAAGCAAAATGTAACCTTGATTCCTTCTTGAAGGATAAAAGTTTATGCTACTCAGTAAGGATACTGGCAATATGTGATTTTTGTTACTAAAAATTTTGAGTCCTTTCAAGTTCCAATGGAACCTGTTATTCAACCTGGGCACTCATGTGGGTTGCCAAAAGGAAATGCCAAAAAACAGGCAGTTATTCTATTGGGAAACTGCCAATGAGTAGGTTATATCCATTATACTTTACTCTATAAATTGGAGATTAAAAAAAAAAAGTGTATGAGGGAAAAATAGCGTAAAAGCAATTTTTGCTTAAAATAAGTTTTGCATATTCTAGTGAAGAAAAGCAGAAAAGACATCTAATCTATGGAACTTGGTGAATTTCCAATTCGTGATTTTCATACTAAGACCAGCAAAATAATATTGGCAATCGGGTTCATTACTCTCAGATTTTCCTATAGAACCAATTAGAACTGGCTAACTTATTTAATTTCTGCTTGGGGTTCAAAAATATAACTCCATTTTAGAGGTTTTGACAGGATGGAGGATACTCCTTATGCTGTTCAGTAAATGCTTTTGTAAACAAATTTTTGCTATGTTTTTTAACTCCAATAATATGCCAAGTACAAAATGAGTCAAATCTAAATATGGTCAATTTGGAGAATTGTGAAGGGTCATTTGGTGACTCCTCCAAGTGCCAAGGGCCCTTTGATCACAATTTTAGTAATTACCTCAAATTTTGAAATTTTCAAGTTATGTTAGTGCTTTAGTTAGGAAGTGTCCCTATGTCTACATTTGTCAATAGGGAATTAGGAAGACCAAAATAACCTGGTTTGTGGTAGGTAAGGATGTGTTTATATCTAGACATTGAAATGTGAAATAAGATCTATGTAATTAGTTCTGTTAAGAGACAACCATAGAAAACCTTAAATTGTGTGTAAATGAGTCAGTGTCTATACACTGTCCTCTGATTCTGTATATATAGTACTGAAGGATATATACAAATAAGGAAAGGAAATAAAAAGAAATAATGAGAATATTCCTATGCAATACATTCCTATTTATATTCCTAATCTAACTATATACATATTCCTACACTCCCCCTTATGCTGGAGCATATAAATCATATACACTAAACTTGTTACATATACATATATATATATATATATATAATCTGAGATCTCCTAAGAGACTTAGTGAATATATCTGCTAACTGATCATTAGAATTAACGAAGGTAGTAATAATGCACCTAGACTGAATCTTTTCTTTAATGAAGTGACAATCCACTTCTATATATTTAGTCCTCTCATGAAATACCAGATTAGAGGCAATGTGTAAGGCAGCTTGATTATCACAGATCAATTGCATTTGCTTAATATCTACAAATTTCAATTCTTGAAGCAATTGCTTAAGCCATATAAGTTCATATGTTACCAATGCCATGGCACGATACTCTACTTCTGCACTTAACCTAGCAACCAAATCCTGCTTCTTACTTTTTCAAGAAATCAAGTTGCCTCCAAACATTATGTAGTAACCTGAGGTTGATCACCTATCTGAGGGTGATCTAGCCCAATCTGCATCTAAGTAACCGATGATTTGAGAATGACCTTTGTTTTCATATAGAAGTCCTTGGCTAGGTGCCCCTTTGATATATCTAAGAATTTAGATTGTAGCATCCTAATGACTGTCATATGGAGATTGTAAAACTAACTGACTACACTTACAGCAAAGGAAATGCCTGGTCGAGTCATGGTATGGTAGTTCAATTTTCAATAAGTCTCCGATATTGTCCATGGTTTGACAAAGGCTTTCCTTGTCCTAGTAGAAGTTTGATATTAAGATCCATAGGATTGTCTATAGGTTGATAATCTGTTAGGCTAGTCTCCTCTAAGATGTCAAGAGCATACTTTCTTGAGAAATAACAATATTAATTGATGATTGAGCCACCTCAATACCTAGGAAATACTTTAATCGACCTAAACCCTTCGTCTAAAAGTGACACAAGAGATGTTGTTTTAATTGACTAATACGTTTTTCATCATCTCTTGTGATAACGATATCATCTTCATACACCATGAGATAAATGCTCTTATTGTGTGAAAGATGGCAACCAAAAACAAAATGATCTGTCTCATTATGAATCATACTAAATTGCTGAACTACTGAACTGAATTGCCCCAACTATGCTCGTGGAGACTGTTTTAAACCATAAATCGATTGGCACAAAGGGCATACTAAGCTAGACTCTCCTTGAGCGACTAAACCAAGAGGTTGCTCCATATAGACTTCCTTGGCAAACTCACAATGTAAAAATGCATTCTTGATATCAAGTTGAAAAGAGGTCAATGAAGTATGGCAGCTGTGGAGAGAAGAAGATGAACAAAGGCAATTTTGGTGACACGAGAGAAAGTGTCGCCATAATCCAAGCCATAAATTTGAGTATAACCCGTGGCTACGAGATGGGCCTTCAAGCAATCAATCTGCCCATTAGGTCCAACCGTCATAGTATAAACCTATCGACACCCAACTGTGGACTTGCTAGGAGGGAAGGAAACAAGGTCCTAAGTGCCACTAGAATGTAAGGCTTCCATTTCATCAATCATAGCCTGTTGCCATTTAGGATGGGATAAAGCCTCACTTGTACTTTTATAAATAGGGATAGAGGACAAGGAAGTAACAAAAGCAAAATAGGGAGAGGACAAGAGATGGTAACTCAAAAAGGTTTAAATAGGATGAAGATTGCGAAAAGAGCGATTACCTTTGCGAAGAGCAATAGGAGGACTATCAAGAGGAAGAACCGAGGGCGGTAAAGGCGTAAGATCTAGGCAAGAATCTGCAAGGGCATCTGTGGAAGAGTTAGGGCACGATCAATGTGAATAAGTTTGAAGAGGACGACAAGGAACAGCTTTAGCAAGAGATCAAAGTAAAGAAACTAGAAGAACATCGGACACAGATGAGCTCTCAGGTGAAAAAGGGTAAAATGAAGGTTCCTCGAGGAAAGTAACATTTGCAGAAATATTACCAGAAACATGATCAGAAGAACCCAAATCCAGGATCCAAGGACCAATGGAAGATTGAGTGAGGCAAAGAACTAAATTACCACCTTGGGCAATAGAGACAAATGACTAAGTAGTCTGATAGGCGAGATAGCTCTCATATGCAACAACAAGAATAGTAAAAGTGGGCACCTCAGAAGAAGAAACATCAAATTGAGCAACATTAGCAGTGCAGGGTGGTCGGCCATGTAGCTTGAAGTATCGATTACGAGTGTGACCCATATTGTAACAATAGGTACAATGAGGTCGTTGACTTTACCCCGCCTTGATTGCTAGAACTAGTACTATGAGATTGAGAAGCCAGAACTAAAGAATCTTCAACAGAAGTGGCTAAATTAGGTATAGGTTGTGTAACCCAAAATAATCGAGCAAAGACATCCTCCATAGTAGGAATGAAAGAACTACCCAATATTTGTTGACAAATAGAATCAAAATCTGAGGATAATCTAGCCAAAATGAGAAGTATGAAGAATTTATCATAATTTGGTTGTTGGGTGGTAGTATCGGAAGTGATTGGAAGAAGTGTAGTAAACTTTGGTCTAACACCTTGCATATACCCTAGATAAGTGGACATGGGCTGATCTTGTTGTCGAAGATTGATTAGATCATAGATAAGTTCATAAAACTACTAAACATAGTTGTTAGAATCCTACGATTCGCGATTCGAATCACACGATTCGATACGAGTCAGCATCCCACCGATACGTATCTCCAAATGAATCCTATACGAGCATGAATTGTGAATGAATCACACGAATCGGTGCGATTTGTATCAACGATTCAAATCGCACATGGTATTTGACCAAGAATGACATTGATTGGATGTTTGGTGTGTTTGGTGGGGTCACTATAGGCTTTACACGTGAATAAGATTGATGGTGAAAATAGAGACGAGCAGAATGAAGATGGTTAATGATGATGTACAAATTAATAATATTAGTGTTGGAAGAGATGAGAATGAATATGTATTGATTATTTAGAAATTAGTATTTAGATTAGAATTTTTTCATCAATATGACATGATTTATAATATTTTGATATTTTTGAAAGTATTTTGCTTATTTTTTAAGTATGTAATTATATATTTAAAAATTTTATTAATATATTCTGAATCTTACGATACGATACGATTCGTGATTCACGATTCAAAAAATATAAAAACGATTATCGATACGATTTAGGATTTAACAACCTTGCTGCTAAATATCATTCGTGTATAACAACTTGGCTTTCTCCCAAACTTCATAGCATGTTTGATATGGACAAAAAAGGTCAATAAGTTGTCGGTCTATGATATTCCATAGAAGACTAAATTAGTGAGTATTAATGGCTTCCCAGTTATCTTTATTAGTTTGTGAAATATCTGAGACCTTTTTCATTAAATGTTTAGAATAGCATTGGTTTTCAAACCAAAGTTCAACTGCAAAGGCCCAATGCAAGTAATTTGTACCATTAAGAGGTTTAATGGTACTGACTAGAGGACTTGGAATTACTGAACTGAATATTGTAGATTTGCATGAAGGTGAAATAGACATGATTGGAACTTGATAAATTGCAAGATCCAAGGAAGAACAGATCTGATCGGGAAAGGCAAGAAAAGCTATAGATCTGCTTGCAAGGGTGACGTTAGCTAGGAAAGAGTGACGGCAAGGGAGATGATTGCCAGGGAAAAAGATAAGCACAGATCTGGCTTGGATCGGCTTGGATCTAGCTTAGATCTACTCGGAGAGGCACAGGGTCGACTTGAAAGGGAGAAGTGATGTTGAAGGGGGAAGAAACAACCAGAAACAAGGCAGTGTGTGTAGTCATGCGCGTCAGGAAAGAAAAGTCACATTTCTCGATGGTTGGGCATGGCAGTGTGTGGTGGTGCGGTTCTAGCAGGAGGTAGATCGATGGCCGGCCAGCACAATGGTGGGGTGCGTGATAAAGAAAGACAACTCAGAAGGGTACCTTTAAGATGACAATTATGTGAGTTACGACAAAAAACTTAGGTGGAAAAGAAAAAAAAAATTTAGAGCTTAGGATTTCAAACGTTTAGCTCTGATACTATGTTGAGAGACAACCGTAGAAAACCCTAATTTGTGTGTAAATGGGCCGGTGTCTATACACTATCCTTTGATTCTGTATTCACAGTACTGAAAGATATATACAAATAAAGAAAGGAAATAAAAAGAAATTAATGAGAATATTTCTATGCAATACATTTCTGCTGTGTATTCCTAATCTATCTATATGCATATTCGTACAAGTTCCATATAGTTGGGACAATATTTTGCTGGGTTGACTTTAATTAAGGTGAGAAAAATTGTAGGACTAGTAAAGCTCTAAGAATGCAGGGTCTCGTTTTCGCCCAGTAAACATGAAAGGAGCATGGTATTTGACATGATCATGAAAAAATTTGAAACAAAGAGTTGAGGAAGCACAGACACCCTATTTTGTAGGACACATCTGTGCCCATTCAAGGACATGCTACAACAACATACTGGACATACTGCATGGTGTATATAATTTCTCTTTTATTTGTTAGTTTCAGGATACACGTGTTGTAAAATAGAGATGCATATCTAAACACAATGACAAGGTGTCTTTACTTCAAATAAGATATCTGATATTAAATATTTCAAGAACAAATTGAACTTGCAAATAAATATGATACATATCCAATTATTAAAGAAATGAAATATATTGCTTCATAAATGTTCAGCTTGTAAGCATAATGAATTATATATACATATATATATATATAATTTTTATGTTTCTTTGCCATGTTCCTATTTTAATTTTTTTCGAAGTCACTAGGTTTGAGTGTTGGTGGTGTCTGTGTCTATACTTGTAGCGTAGATGGTGATTGGGAAAACTTACGTATTTTTTATCTTTACTAAAAAAACAAAAAAAAGAAATTATATTTAAAACTGTGAAACTACTAGTCACAAAAGATGATAAAAAAAATATTAACACAAAATGGCAAGTTATTTCATCTACGGATTATGCACAGTCACTTAAGGATGCATAGTGTTTCTGCCACTCTAGGATTTGGGAAAGGGAATGTACATAGTATTGCTAGTGCACATGGAGAGTCTACTTCATGGTTTCAACAGATGAACTTCAGGTTGCAATTATACGACCTTTAACCGATGTTCCGAAGGCATGCTTCTTGCACAAGTATATATATCTTTGCACCCAGACTTTCCAAGCATAAATAAATTAATAACAGAAGAATATACACAATATGGTGTCTTGGCATGCTTTTACACAGTTTCCATGTTTTCTAGATCATTACTCATGAAAGGAAATTTACTTGCTTGGTTGGTAATTTATGTTTATTTATTTCCATCGTTATTTGTTGTTCTTATAATCTAACTCAGCCATTTATAATGGAATGTGGAGAAAACTAAATGGATAAGTCAAACACCACCAGAGATTTACCACAATAAATAACAATTCCTTGACTACTTTGTTCTCACCATTGTTTTGGGCACCTGTTTTGTGTTTATACAGCTAAAGCAAAAGTTCAGCGGATTAAAGCTTTTCTCCGTGTCTTAAAGTACTCAAGTGGAGGAGTTATCGAGGTCATTCCTTATAATTGTTTATATTTTTAACTATATTGTTTGTTGTTTTTGCTGTTGTATTTTATTTTTCCTTTCTCTTTTTGGGAGAGGGAGGGTCTCCGGAAGGACCAATCACCTATGGGGAACAAGTGAGGTGAGGTCTGATACTATAGGAGAGGCATGCTCATGTACTTGGGTTAGAGTGGAACTTCTGGTTCTTCTTCCAATCCTGCTTTCCATTTCTTTATACACACTTGTGTACATGTCTGTGGATGGAAACACTGCAGAATTTCTAAAGTTTTTGAGATTAAATTCCAATTCCTGGTCTTGCTTAAGAACCAAGTTTAATAGCTGTTATTTTCTTGAATTTCTTTCCTCCTACAGCCTGCAAAATTATACAAGCTGAAGCATCTTTCAAAGATGGAGCTTGTTACTAATGACCCCAGTGGATGTACATTTATTCTGGTAATGTTTATTCACATGAACAACCATATGAAAGCTTTGCAAGTGGTGATTGTTTAAACCTTATACAGTTATAGGATGGCATCAATTAGACATGTATTTATATCATTTTATGTATTTATATATTTTTACATTTCTGGAAATGTTTAATTAATTTCTTTGGTATCTCATTCTCTTTTTCCCCCTTTAAATGCTCTTTTCTTTTCTTTTCTTTTTTTTCCCTTTTTTTTAGGGATTTGATAGCCTTAGAAGTCAGAGTGTGGCCCCTCCTCAATGGACCACGCGCAATGTTGATGACAGGTAAATGTTCCAGGGTTTTGGCATACTTGTGATATCTTGACATCCTCTTGTGCATTTATATATGCATGTGAGCATGTTGTTTGTACTAAATGAGTTGGCCACTGTTACTTAAGTAATTTTTAAAATTTTATTTTTACATTTCTGGGGCTGTAGGAATCGTCTTCTAATGTGTATATTAAACATTTGCAAGGACCATTTGGGTCGTCTTCCCAAAGTGGTTGGTCTGGATGTTGTGGAAATGGCTCTTTGGGCTAAGGTGAATATCCTAATTCCTT
Source organism: Thlaspi arvense (assembly GCA_911865555.2). Taxonomy (NCBI): domain Eukaryota; kingdom Viridiplantae; phylum Streptophyta; class Magnoliopsida; order Brassicales; family Brassicaceae; genus Thlaspi; species Thlaspi arvense. The sequence continues at coordinate 30,145 of CAJVSB020000157.1, forward strand.
GGTTGTCTACATTGATAACTGAAATATTTTCTTTTATTGAGAAGATCTATATTAGATAAGTTATATTTTGATCATGTGTGAGCCTGATGGCTTAGAAGCACAGCCCTTTGACAGTTTTCTCATGAAACTTTTATAACTTCTACAGAATATACCTCCTGTATTATCATCTTAGCAGTAATCCATCCATAGGCTCTCCTGACTTTCTGATTCACATTTCTATCTTCTTTATCATCTTGAGGTGCTTTATACTGGAGAGACTACTTTTATTTTTTAATTTCTAATTTCAGTTTCTCATTTTTAATCTTCAATTCATTTTCCTATGTTAACTACACTACCACTATTTCTTCTGTTATTTGCTGACGTGATTCATGTAGAGTAACACAACCGCAGTCCCTAATAAGGGAATCTTCAAAGTGGACCTGCTGCAGCTACTGAGACGGAGATTGACTTGAAAGTGACTGTTGAAAATGATCTTGTATCTCAAGTTGAGGAGGAGGACATGGAGGCTCTATTAGGCACGTATGTATTCATTTCCATGTTTGAAGTTGGACATGTATATTTGTATAGTTATACTCTGTTTGGCTAGGATGGAAGAAAGAAAAGGGAACGAAGTGGTTAAAAGGAAAATAAGAACATAAATTTTCCAGATATTTGGTTTGAGTAATTTTTTGGGTGAAAATTTGCATAAAGATGACATTTTTTTAGTTAGATTTCTCTATTTTAATCTCACCATAACTGATATAACAGAAGTTGCACTTACATAAATTGCATTATTAAAAGGAATTTCCTTTTGGATTAAAATAAAGTAGGAACATATTAAATAAAACTTTAATGGGAAATTAACGTTATCCCTTTCTTTTTTATAAAAAAAGTTATTATGTTGTCAAGAAATCAAACTTTTAACTGGTTCCTGCTTTAATATGTATCCATTTCAACAAACCAAACTTCAGAAATTCACAGATGTTTCTCTTTCCTTTCGTGATATCCAGGTAAGAAAATGTTGCCTTTCAGATAGCTAGCTGCACCAATAGTATGCATATGAAGGCATATAAGCATAAGTGCTGGCAATATCCATTCTTACATGTATTGCCATTCTCATACTCTGGTGGTTAACTTGAGATCTTACCATAGCATATAGTGCAAGAGAAAGAGTTGAGGGGGACAAAGAAGTAAAATGCATTTGATAGTTTAGAAATCAGATATGTTGAGGCCAGGTTCCTTGGTGTGGAGTTTTTGGAAGCAGGATACTAAAACATAATTACCAGCCCTGATATCCTGCAATTTATTTATTTTTATAGCTATAAAAAAAAAGTGAACTTAAAATTGCCCAAGTGTTTAGCCTGTCCACACAGGAAGTATACTTGATTGGGAAAAACCAGAAATCTCTCATCAGGCTTGTGTAATGGATGCTAATCTTCCAAACAATTCAGGCCAAATCCTGAAGAAAGATAAAATCGCTGCATGATGAGCTTAGCTTAGTATGATACAACTGCTTAGAACTAAACACTATTAACTGTATTTCGGATCAACTTGAATGATTTGGTTTCCTCTTTCCTAACTTCATGATGTTACTTTCCAGATCCATGTGAAATGACCATTAAGTAACTACAAAATCACAAGGAATTTTTCTATTTTTGATAATGTGAATTGAGGTGAATAAGAAAAGCATGAAATTGGATGCTGCCCATGTCTCAAAGTTGGTTAAACCATGACATCACATGAGCTGCAATGAAGTCTTAGATAGAAAAAAATAAAACAAAAAATATTTTACTATTGATATGAAAATTATGATAAAAATATGGGAGATAGAGGGAAAAGAAAGAGGGATTTCAAATTAAAGAAATTAAGAAACAAAGGGAAGAGAAAGAGGACATGTTTTCTCTTCAACTCTGTAAGTTCTTTTTAGCCTTTTAGAGAAAGAACTAAGAAAACTTTTGCAACATTTACTTAGAAAAAGTAGAAAATATGGGATGAAGTGGAAAGAGCACATGTTTAAGTCATGGAAATAAGAGCTATTAATATGGTTAAATCACTTTTTCTCATATTAATTACAAGGAATTTTCCTTATTACCTCTAAATTTATCCTTACGTTTTTCTACCCTTTCTTTTGCAGCAGCAAATGGTAAACAAACCCATTTTAATTTAAACTATCTCTTATACGCTCCAATGCCTAAATTCCATTGTTTTATTCTTTCTTATGTCAATGATATAAGAAATTCTCTTCTTCAAGCTTATATATATGGATACCTTTTTTCATCTTTTTCTTTCTCAGTTTCATATTTTATGTTTTTATTTTTCTCTAACTGCCAAGGTGCGTTGTGAGGTTTGGTCAATGTTTTTATGTTTTTCAAAATGATTGCATTCTTCTAATTAATTTGATGTAGTTTGTGGTGTGGTACTTCATGCCATTCCTGACCCATCATATTGGTTTTCATGATTTGCTGACTTGCTCAATGACAGATAAAAGCCAAATTTTCCAATCATTCACTTTGTGACCTTCATATATTTCTGGAGTTTGAGTACATCATTGTTTCCAGATATCTAATGGGTATTGGTGAGGCAGAAGCATTGTCAGAGCGGTTGAAGCGAGAACTCCAGGCCTTGGAAGCCGCAAATGTGCATGCCATTTTGGAAACTGAACCTTTGATTGATGAGGTAACCCTTGTGGATGATGTTTTTATGAAAACTCTTATGTTTTATAAAAACTTATTATGCATCTTGTATTCATTTTTTTCATAGTCCTTTCTTCCAGTTTTAAGTGCCTGAAAAAGGTTTTTCCTCATCAATAAGTACATATACATAAATATATATATATATATTAATTTATTTTATCCATACTTGTTGAGCTATGTGGCCTCAAATGAATGGGTTGTGGTGTTATACATAAGCTCAACATCTCTAACATATTTTATTCACCATTCTTTACCAGGTACTGCATACCTCCTTTTTTTCCTTTTTTCTTTTTGGTGCTATTACTGTTATATATATATATATATTTGGTGGGTGGGGGGGTGGTACAATGTAACAACAAAACAATGGAAAAGAAAAGCCAGCCTCCAGAATTGTCTTTCTCATCCAAGTATCATCCTAGTGAAGCCTCTATGAAGTATGATTAGGTCAAATTGTTGACAAACATCTCTTCTAACAACTCAAGCTGCTGGAGAGATTGGTATCTTAATAATGTGTCTATTAACAAGCCACCTCGTCTGTGGCACACCTTTTAATCACAAATGGATCACCATGTTGAAACCTAGCAAAAAGATTTGCAACATGACTCTTTGCCTGTTGTGATACCATATTAAATTGTTAACCACCATATCATCTAACAGCTCAACCCTTTGGAGTCAGGGAATAGTTATTAATTAAAATTCTCTAGAGGATAGGACCATCCTGGCAATCAGCTTTACTCCAAGGCCCATAGGATTTGCTATCTTCTAGCTTCTGTGCAGCATTTGTTTGGGCCAAATGAGAAAATTCATTTCAACACATAAAGGGTAATTGAATTGCACTACGGGGAATTGCAATCCCTATAACAACCCTCAATTCCCTCCAAGAGAGCTTTTGGTGACACATGGTATGCAGCTCTATTATAGCATCTGTTACAAAAAATAAACTCTAAACAATCAATTTTTTCCTTAACAGCAAGCAATTGCTGGATTAGAACTTCCAACTCTATTGAGCTTTCCTTTTTCCTTGCAGCATGTCAGTCACCATCTTTGCATCAGATTCAACACAATTACTCTCTTCATCTGCATGCTTTTAGCCAGCAGAAGACCTTCTCTGACTGCAATTTGATAGAGCCCTATTCATCTTCATTATTGATACACCCAGAATACAACCATTTCTATCTCTTGCCACCACTCCTAAACTACAATCAGTGGCAAGCTTAAAACCTGCAAAAGTGTAACGTTAAACACACAAAAATCAGGGGGCTACCAGTTATCATGTTTCTGCAGCCAGCTTCCATTCTAATCTTTCTGCTTTTCAATATTCCACCAATCTTCTTCTTCTTCTTTTTTCTTTTTCTTTTTTTTTTTAATGGGGCCTCTAATACTCCCAGAAATAAGCAACAGGCTCCCACACCCGTAACTTCTGCTGCTATTATTCCTGGATTTTGCTCTCTCCTCCATTTGGTGTCACCATTCATGAAAAGATTTGACTTCTAGTAACAGTTCAGGTTTAATCTGCAAAGGAGAGCATCAAAATTTTGATAGCATTTGGGCACCTAAAAAACAAATGTTCCTCAAATTCACATTTAAGACAACAATAAATGCATACTGAATCTGATACAACTTTCCTGTCTGCAAGTTTTGATCTAGTTTGCAGAGCATTATGCGCTTTTCAGATAAAAACCTTCAGTCTCTCTGGAAGCTTATATTCCCAAAGAGATTCTCAAGAACTTTTCATAGATTCCCTTGAGTGCAATTCTTCTGTTCTCTCATTTTTCTTTATTTCCTCTAGCTGCTTTGCCACTACAGAGGCTTGTTTAACTGAAAAATCACCAGACTTGGACAAGAAACAGCATCCCTTTTCTGTGATTTCATATTTACTGATTGGGATTGACAGGATCATGTCATTCCATTTTTTATTAAAAATACTTCTAGCATATGCCTTATTTCACCTTTTTTGATTAGGATGCTTAAGATCTACGAACTTTATCAACATTGGCCTGGGGTTTTAAGTGGAAAAGATTTGAAACTTAATTGTTAGATTAAATTCTCCTCATTATTGTTGTTTTCTGTAATTTCCCCCCAGATGATAGCTATGTACTACAGTTTGTATATTAATATTTGATCATGGGTTCTTGCAGGTGTTGCAGGGGCTTGAGATAGCCACAAATTGTGTTGATGATTTGGATGAATGGTTAGGAATGTTTAATGTAAAACTTAGACACATGAGAGAAGACATTGAGTCGGTAAGATGTCTAATTATAATTCTATAAGAAGTGTTTTGGCCACATTCTCATTGGCCCTGTCTTTCTAGTTGCAGCTTACTGTAATCCATATATACTGCAGAAGTATATGAAACTTAAAAGTGTATATTAATTGACAATAAGTGTATACAAATACAAAATATTCAATTCCATAAAGCCTTTATCTGTTCTCCTCATTCTTCATGTGGTTTTCTACTCAATCTTAGAAAATATTTGCTTTTACCGTGGCAATGATTGTTTCACTCTATGTGCTTGATTTATTCTTTTATTGGCCCATAGTATGTCTTCTTCCTCTTTTTCTTCTTCTTGGATACACCTGAATGGAAAAGATCAGACCAAAGACCTAGAACAAGTAGTCCCAACACAATCTGACTTAGTAAGACCAACAGCAACCTGACAACAAATGAGTTGGAAAATACAAATTCTGGATGCTAAGTAGAGCCAACATTGTCCAAAAATCTGCACACATGTTACACTGCCATAGTGGACAAACAAGTGTCCAATCCTGAGTATGCAACAGAAGTCTGCAATTCTGGAGTTGGCAGGTTGTCAGCTGAACTTGTTTTGACTTATGTTTAATCTTCTGATTTTCAGATAGAGATGCGCAACAACAAGCTGGAAATACAGACAGTAAATAACAGAGCATTAATGGATGAGCTCGATAAGCTTCTCAAAAGATTAAGCGTGCCTGAGAAGGTGCCCATGGAGCAATTTGGTTGTTGAAATTTAATAAAAGGGTCTCTGTTTGGTTAACTTCTTAAATATTTTTGCCCTTTAACCATGTACTTGTTTGGTATAGTATGTAGACTGTCTCACAGAAGGTTCATTTGGTGAGACTCACATGTTTCTAAATATTGAAGCATGTGAGTGGTTAACTGGAGCTTTACATGGTTTTGAAGGAATGAATGTGGATCCCTGTTATGCAAATATTCGAGCTGTAAGTCCCATATATATATTTTCAATGTTATTTAATTTTCCAACTTCACCATGTCTAATAATATTCATGAAAATGTGCATGCATGCCATGATGTATATTTCTTGCATGTCAACCATATATTCACCTGTTTAAGGTAAGATAACTAAGCCACAGTTCATGTGTGTGTTAAAATTAAAATATATATTATCGAACAACTTCATGTACAATAATATATATCTTCCATGCTAACCATAAATATGCATTTACTATTACCTATGGCATCTCTTTGTTGTTCAAATGCATTAACATGTATGCCCTCTTCCTCGGTGAAATGGTAATATATTACATACCCACCTACTCATGTCATGTTAATTCTGGTGCATATTTGTTTAGCATCTCAACCAATGGCTTGAATGTGCCAGCCCCAAGCAGTACAGGCAGTTTTGCTCTTGCATAGCAAACTATGGAGACTTGAAAATGGTAAAATATCATCAGAAACCATTAGGAAAATCAGCTGGGGCAAGTGGTTGCTGGACTTTTAATTTTGGATAGCCCTGAGCCCATTTGTTTGCATAATTACAGTTAGTCTGCACAGTCTGTCAGAGTAAAGATAATCTAGGCTTTTGTGGTCCATGTCAGGAAGTGACATTGTGTGTTTTTGTTTGATTTGTCATAATTCTCTAAATTTCTTGTTTAATGAAAATTTCTTTCTTACCTCCTGTTTTAATGTCTCATGTAATTTTGAGACTTGTTGTCTCTAATTGTACTTGTATGATGCTTGCAAGTTGGTACATATGCTGACTGTTGACTGTTGACTGCTGACTCTGAATTTTACAATTGATTCTTGGATTTGAATCTGAAAACATAACTTTTTAAAAGGGGCATGAATGTAGCATTTCATCTCCCCCTTCTTGTTTGTGCATCAACAAATGACAAACAGCATGGTCAATTTGTGATCATAGTGGTGATCAGCTGCCAAACTACCTGTTCATCTTAATGTTATTCCACAGCCAACTCATATTTACAGTCTCCTGTTATTTTTGTTCTTTTTATCTCTCGGATAAGGAACTTCTTATCCCTCTATTCAGGATATATGGTGTGAACCTGAGAAGATCAAATTGAAGAGATCCTCATCTTCTTCTTGAAATTTTATAACTATTTATGAGAATTAATTTTTCTTTCAAAGCAGGTTACCTAGGGTGGATAATAGCATTAAGATATCATCTCCTTCTAAAGGTGACATATTAAAACTTCGACAGGTTAAAGAAAAGCGGGGTGAACTTGGAATATTAAAAACTGCTTTTGCTAGGAGAGCATCTGAGTTCCTGAGAAACTACTTCGTTGGTTTGGTGGATTACATGCTAAATGACAAAAATTATTTCTCTCAGGTATTGTAAGGATGCTACTTTATTCTTGAAAATTAGCCAATTTCTGGTTCTGGAATCTAAGTTTTGGCCATTGGATTAAACAGCGGGGACAATTGAAGAGGCCTGATCATTCTGATCTTCGGTACAAATGCAGGACATATGCTCGTCTTTTGCAACACTTGAAGGTCATATTACACAGGGTCCATTAAATTTCAATAGTTTCCGTTGTCCATGTCATTGTTTATTTTTTGTTTTTCATAATGCCCCTGCCTTCTCTTTTTCAGAATCTTGACAAGACCAGCTTGAGCCCATTGAGAAAGGCTTACTGTGGCTCCCTTAATTTGCTTCTACGCCGTGAGGTCTGAAAGAATGAACTTATGTTAGGTTTTCTTGCATCCTTTGTCACCAGTACTTCTATTACATATTCCATTCTATTAGCATTGTATTAACACTTCCCATGATATATTTGCTCCATTTGGCAATGTTCTCAATTCCACTCTTCTGGCTTTGGCTTTGGCTTTAGCTTGTTGGTATGAAATAATGCCAGTATGTTAACTAATAATTGGAAAATTTTTCTTTACGAAAAGCTAAAGCTAAAGATGTTGCTTAAAACCTATACTTAAATAGAACCATTATAAATTTTTAATTTTAAATGTTGGTTTTTTAGGGTTTGGGATATCCTTGGCATTCAAGAAGTTAACCATGCATGTCTCAAACTCTTCCTAACATCGCCCATTCTTAAAATTAATTTTCATTTATTTGATACATGCTTCCTTTTGAAGCTACAGTTGAATCAAGATTCAAGAGGATGCACTTGTTTGATTCAGGAATGAATTGATCTACTATCATAATTTAATTTATCTGGGGAGGAGCACTTTGGTTGTTAGTGCTTGTGTTTGTCAGGACAGCTAAGCTTTAACATTCAGACCTTAGGCAAATGCAGATGTGATAAGTAGTAAAATTCTTTATCCACAAATTGGACTCAGGTCAGTGTTAGTCTGATCACTTGAACTGAAATTGAGTTGAGACACAACTGTATGTTCTTTAAAAGTTAATTTATCATCAACCATTTGAGTTATTTAAACCCTGACTACATCTAAGTTTACTCTAGAGATATTCCTAAATGCTCCCACAATCACATGCTTGCGGTGGGACGCCAATCACATTGAGTATCTTTTAGCTCTCCTGAATTAGTAGATAGCTGTCACTATAAATATAACAGGTGAGCATAAATCAATTTTCAAATTGTGGGTGCTGCCTCAAATAGCTTTCTTAAGTTGGTTGCACGACCACAAGCCAGGGTTAGAAAGCCGATCCAACAATTGAACTGATAATAGGTTTGTGGGGTTGTGGAGTTCAGTTGACTTAGTAGGCCAGTAAATAGCAACCCCTTTTGTCTGCATATATGCATGCTTGGGCAGAAAGATGCACAGAAGTATACCAACCATTTGATGTGGATTCTACTGGTCCTTTGTTTGGTCCTTTGGCTCCATATAAGTTATTTTTTACTTTTACTATAATTCACTGTACTTGAACATATTTGAAACTGATTACAAAGCTAGAATCCACTGCATAGACTTCATTCTGTAAACCTCATATTTGATGCCCATACTTCTTTGTTATTTTTTCTCTTTTTTGGGTAACGTGGCATTCTCAATTGGAAATCTTACACTTACGTGTAGAATTGAATTTTCCCTCTTCCATTTAACTTTCTCTGCTAAGCACCAAGTTCATGCAGTTCCATCAGCGTATATGCCAATAATTTTCAGAAATATATCCCTTTATTAGTCTTCCTCTATTACTTATTTGAAAGATCCTTTTCTGTTTCTTAATTGGAAATTTCAAACCAGAAGAACCTTCATATAGCATTTCTGTCTAGAATGTTATGGCACTGGCTCTCTTCTAATCACAATTTCATATTTTTTGAGTGAAGAAACCAGGAAAATAGATTATTCTGCATGGCAATTTTGTATGGTTACTCTGTTTGGATATCACTAATCTTTTCATATTTGGTGCAAGTTATGGGTTATGACTGACAATGTTAATTATGTCCAGATACCAAGTTTAAGCTTAGATTTGGTGTTAGGTTGGTTAGCATTCTCATGCACATAGGTTGCTTACATTTAAGTGGTTAGATATCAAGATGTCTAATTTATCTTATGTTGGGATTAACCAAAAGTTTTATATTAACCATTTCTGTTTTTTTTAGCCTGTAAATTATCGGTTTCCTGAATTAGTCTTCTAGTTAATTAACCTTGTCAAATTTGAACTAGAAGGAAAAAATGATTGTATACTTCAGTAGAAAGTAGGGGTCGGTAAACCTGGAAGGAAAATTTTTTTAGAGGTTAGATTGATGGATGGTTCCATTACACGTGCATAGGTTTAGGTTCCAAAGTTTTTGGGACCAGTTCCATTTGGTTTGGTTCATGATCCCGACATGGGAACCACAAGAAAGAAATGACGTACTGTTCCAGACTAGTTAGATAAGACTTCTGCTCCACCTGGTTAAGCATTTTACATTTTTATGTCCTTTTTGTAAATAACTGATAGAAATAGAGAAGAAACAGGGAAGAAACAGAGGAGAAAGGAAGGAATTACAGAGCTGAAAAGTAGGGCTTAGAGTAGCATTACATTCATCATCAGAATCTTCCACAAATGATAGCCGACAGAACATTCCTATATGTATTACAAAGGAGAAGAAAACCCTATACACAATAAAATATATAATAAGAAAATAACATATTTTGTACAAGTTTGTTAAAAAGAATATAAGCAGGTGTGTCTCATCTCTGTGTGCACATATGGCTGTGGTCCTCTGCATCAGATTCTATTTTGCATTGTTCAACAACAGCAAACATAAATATATAAATTTATAGTGTTTATTCCTTTTATATGATGGAACTCAATTAAATAATGAAAGTTAGTAAATAAATAACATAATCAAACATTTTTTTAAAAATAAAATTAGTTTCAATCTTGGAACTAAACCAGCAATGTCCATGTTGGTTTTTAGTAAAAATAGAAAATAATCAAACAATTTTGTTTATTAAAAAAATTAGTTTCAACCCTGCAAAAAACCATAATCATCCATTTTGGTGTGGTTTGATTCAATTCAATGCTAGGGTGGAATCAGTTCAGTCATGGTTCTAAGATCTTGTAACTAACACCATCTTGATAGGGTCCAGGATTGTCTCTTAACCAAATTGAACTGAACCAAACTGAACCATGCTTTCCCCTAGTAGGAAGAGAGAAAAAGAGCATTATATGTCCATGAAACATGCTTGGACTTGTACCAGAGACACATTCAGATGTCTGGTTCTTTATTTAAAATTTTTCCCTTGTAGACTCCAAGAAAAAAACCAAATGTCTTGGAAAATTGAACATTCTCGGAACAAGGCAGGGTCTACATAAGTTCTTTAACTTTTACTGAGCTGCCAATATGCCAATTACCAAATTATTATTTTTTTTTTTTTTGGGAAAGGGTATGATTTGTCCTAGTTTCCAAAATCCAATAGTAGAGAGTGCTTTAGTGTTTTTAACTAGTCAGTTGCTCTTCTACAATTTCCTTGTTGTCTTTATTTTTTACAAGTTTCTATGAATATAATTAGAAAAAATAAACTAATATATTATTTTATGTCATATCAAACTCAATGTGATTCCAATGAACTTTTTTCTCAACTACATGGGGCCGGCTACATGTAACAAAATGTGATGCAATTTATGAGTTACCTAACTTATTTTAATTAATATTAATGCATATCATGAATAAAGGATGTAGTTTTCCATGTCTTTTTCATGTCATTTATAACATAAAGAAAAAAAAGGAACCAGAAAAAAAACAACAAACATTGCATGCCTTGTCATGTCCAGCATGAACTGCTTGTCTGTTTGTCTGTATCCTAGGCTACAGTAAATATGAAAACAACTTTGTTCAGTTAATTAATCATTAGGAGATTTTCTGATGCTGATTGCATTAACAACTAAGGAACTTGCCAATTTCAAAAGTATGGTATTTGAAAATAAGCATAATCGCCTACAGGCTCGGGAATTTTCAAATGAACTTCGTGCTAGTACCAAAGTTACAAAAAGTACAATTACATGGCTTGAAGGTTCTACCAGCCAAATTGCAAACAATGCAGACACTTCAGCAGCTTCAGAAGCATATGCCAAAATGCTTACTATTTTTATCCCACTCCTTGTGGATGAGGTTGCAATCATAATTCTGAACTCATTTTCTAATACCTAAAAGATATTTCATTTTCCTTGCTGTGTCTTTAAACGTAAATGTTGTCATTGCTCAAACTGTAGAGTTCCTTTTTCGCACATTTCATGTGCTTTGAAGCTCCTTCACTTGAACCATCAGAAGGTGCCACCAGCGATGACAAAGCTAATTGCCATAATGATGCCAACAATGATGATAATCTGGGAATATTAGACATTGATGATCATGAAAGAAAAACTGGTAATCCTTGTATGAAAAGTTTTCTTGGTGTTCAACCCTGTTAAAGTTTGTTTAGCACTGGTTGTCAAATATTGTAGGGAGAAGTTTTTCAAATTCTCCGGAGCTGAAGGAGCTAAATGAATCACTTCAGGAATTGCTCGATGGAATACAAGTAATGTTTTAATATTTATTTGTTTCGTTTCATTATTCCCACTAGAAGAAAGTAGTTTGAATAATCAATATTCATCAGATTGAGAAGCATCTATAATTTTGAAGGTGTTACTAAATATAGATAATCTTATAAGGATTACCAAAAGAGAATCTATTATTTGGTAGAAATAGTTTAATACTCCCATTTCCATCACTTTGTGGAGGACAACCTTTTGTAAAGATAGAAGGGTGTCATAGTGAGATTCATTTCAGGCCGGGTTTCATAAAATATCGTTCATCAGTGTGGATATTCTGATCTTGTTACTAGGTGGTTTCTTAAGTTCGTCTGTTGTTACTTACATCAAGGACAGTAGGCTGTTTACTAAGTGAAATTCAGTCACTTTAGAACACTCCAGAAAATTTATATTTTCATGAATCTGCAGGAAGACTTTTATGCTGTGGTGGACTGGGCAAGCAAGATTGATCCTTTGCGCTGCATATCTATGCATGGGACAACAGAACGCTACATTTCTGGCCAGAAAGCAGATGCAGCAGGATTTGTGCGAGTCCTGCTTGATGACCTTGAATCTAGAATTTCTATGCAGTTTAGCCGTGTGAGTTGCGTGCTTTGAGGCTGAGTTGTTATGGATATTTCATTCTTAAGTGATCAAGTTCATCCGGTTTCATTTGCTTGTTTGGCAGTTTGTTGAAGAAGCTTGTCACCAGATTGAAAGATATGAGCGAAATGTCCGCCAGCTGGGTGTTGTACCATACATACCAAGGTGAACTTGATACCAGATTTATAGTTCAACTACTTGCAATTCTCTCATGAGATGAGGTGATTGAAAATCTGAGACCTTCCCCAGGTTGGTCTGCTGCACTGGGAAAGTGCGGATAATTAAAAAGAATAGAATGAAAAATGACTGTTTATAGCTTGTAGAAAAAAAAAAAAGAAAATTAACTAATATGTCAAAATAATCAGCTGTATATTGGAGAAGATTATACAAAATTTGTTTTATGAAACAAGGTTTTTTTTTTTTTTAATTCTTATTTTTGTGTTATCAATCCATAAAAAAAAATGTCTAGGAACCAATTATTATATTACCCTTACAAGTTTGAACTTAGACAAGATGGTGGTCAAGGGATTGGATGCCTTGGGGGTTTACAATTGTTCCAGAAAAGGTGGTCAAGATAACAAGGTAAGGAGACTAGTCAAAAAGTTGTGTACAAATCTCACCGTCAGATTATTAAATATTTTACGTGTTGACCCCTCATGATTGAAAAAGCCTGTCCATGAGCGTGGGAGTGTGTAAAGAATAAATGGTTGCACTAACCATGATTCTCCAAGCTTGAATGTTAAAACAAGTCGAAGCTTGCTTTGTTGAAGTCAACTACATTGAATACATTTGATGGATGATTTCTAGGCTAAACAATTTGAAAAACTCATTGTGCAGAATTTTGTTGGTTAGTAAGCTTTTAGATGAGATGGTAATTAACAGTTTAACACCTTGAATGTCATTCAAGAAGTTATAGGCAATGTTTTGTTAATTCATTCATAGGGGAAGTTCATGTAGCCTGCAACCTGATGGGTTATATTTATGACACTATTTGGTAAAGAAATGGGAAATATGAAGTTTAATGGAACCGGAATGCTTGGTTTTCTGAAAACTGAGCTAGCTCTCTAACAAATAATGTTTGAATAGTGCACATTCAGTTTACATTCTTTTAATAAATAGGAAGAGTGTTTATGCTTCTTGGAGGATTGCTGTGATATTACTTTGAAAATTAGATGGAATTAGTAAGGACAAAATAGAATCAGGATGGTTTCTGTACTTCCTTTTCCTTTGATGGTTGAAAGCATGAAGTTTACTTGATTTGAGGTTTTGTATTTTTCAACTAACCAGCTTTCAGATGTATATGTATGTATATAAATGTATATATTTGGTGAACCTCAAAAAGGTAGTTTGTGGCTTAATTTAAGGGCTCCTTCAACTCCAATAAGACTTGCTTTTCAACATTTTAAGTTTTTTTTATATCTTTTGCTAGTTAATGGTTTATCATTTTTATACACGAGTCACTTGTTTTATGTTGTCAGACAATTTATGCATAAAATTATTTTGGTCCAACATCACAAATTTCGGTCGTGTAACATCATTAACTTATGCTGTGCTTGGTGAGGGAAGAAGTGAAGGGAAGAAAGGACCCAATTTTGGCTAGAGACACGTGACTGAGCTTGTGGCTTCCTTTTTGTTTTCTTTTGTGTAATTTGTGCCCAAAATTTTAAAATCAGTGCAAGGCTCCATTTGGCTATGCATATAAGCTACTCATTCTGCCATATACTATCTGGGGGAGATTTTCTAATGACTTACTAAATTTCATTTAATTCCAAGCATTTACCTCCAAGAACTCACCCAAAAACAAAAAAGAAGAAAATTGCTTACATGTCCATACTCTCTCTCTGTCTCTCTCTCAACCAAGTCTTTTCTCAATTATATGAATCTTATCCATATCAAATGACCCTAAATCTCTCTTTTATTGGGCCCAAGATCTTCGGTGGTAAAGAGGAATTTTTTAACTCCCCAGCCCAGGACCAAAAAAGAAAAAAGAGAGAGGAGAAGAAACAAATCTTGGAATCTGTATTACTTTTCTGAAATTTGTTTCTTGTTGGCCCAGTTCCCACAATTTTAAAGAACCTTTTGAACTGAATGCCAAGACCCATTGCTTCGCTGAAGGGAAAAATTTGTCATTTTTTGTGTACATCCTTTTATTTCTTTTCTATCAACCCAACAAGATCAGATAAAAGAAAGGGTTTTAATAATAGTATATTGTTGTATTCTTTCATGCAAAAGCTGCATTAAGCTTTGTTTTCATGGTGTTTCATCATGGTATTTTGCTATGCCTTCTAGTTTTCAGTCTTGGTTATAGATCGTTTTATTTGTCTTTTCTATACTTCCTCTTAGATTTGCAGCTCTTGCAACTCGCATGGAACAGTACATCCAGGGACAATCAAGGGATTTGGTTGATCAGGCATATACTAAACTTGTAAGTACTCATTCTAAAGTGTAACTCTCAAAGATGTTGCATAAAACCTAATGCATGATTAGGCTAATTGCTTATTTATTAACAAGTAGTAGAAACTAATTACATGAAGGTCCCTCTATACAGATAATTACAAATTAGCATCTAGTCTAATATTTAACACTCCCCCTCAAGTTGAGACATAAATATTAAGCATGCCCAGATAGTTAAATAGTTAATTATAAACTCAGTTCTCACTCTAATAAGTGCTTTTTTAAACAAATCTGCAAGCTGCTCTCCTGCATTTCTCCAAAGTAGAAATAAGTTTCTGTTATATCTTCTCAAGAACAAAACAACAATTCATTTCAATATATTTTGTTCTCTCATGGAATTAAAGATTAGATGAGAAATGTATTGCAGCCCAATTATCCCTCCATAAAACTCATAGGGAGAGGATTTGCAAATCCAATCTCACACATGAATCCACACCAATTAACATGTATTTTGAGCCAATAGCTCAATATGCAACTTCAACACTAGATTATGCAACGACACTTCAACCTGTCTCATCCAGCAAGTCAACTACATACTTCCACTGACAGAAATATGCCTTTCTTTGAACCCTTCAGCTCAATGCAAAGAAAGTATTTGAGCTCCCCAAGTCTTTAGTCTAAAACCTGATTTGAAGAAATGATTCCAGATCAACAAGACTTTTTGCATTAGTACTTGTAACAATGATATCATCTACCTATGCAACCAATAGCATTCATCCATTAGTAGACTGTTTAAAGAAGACAGTGCCATTACAGCTCTGTAACCTACATTCTGTCCCAGCCTCATGAAACCTCCGAAACCATGCCCTTAAATATTGTTTTCAATCCGTACAAAAATTTCTTCAACTTCTACACTTTCCTATACTTCCCTTAAGTTGCTCCATGTACGTATTTTCTTGCAATTTTCCACGAAGAAAAACATTGTTTACATCAAATTGATATAGAGGCTAGTTATTATTTGCAGCTAAGGAAATAGAGGGCCTAACAAAGGATATTTTGGCTGCAAAAGTTTCAGTGTTCTTTATATTATAAGTTTGTGCATGACCCTCAGCTACTAGGTGAGCCTTTAGGCAAGGAATAAAACCATTAGCATTCATTTTCACAGTATATACCAAACTATAGCCAATGGTATGAATTCCATTAGGCAAATTATCAAGATCCAACATCTTATTGTGCTCAAGAACAATCATATCATCCTCTATATCATTCCTCTCGCTAGAATGATTTAGGGCATCCTTAAAAGACTTAGGAAGGGAAATAAAATCAAGAAAAATAACAAAAGATTTGGATCTAGAAGACGAAGTATCACAAGAGACAAAGGATGAAATAGAATATGTACAGGAAAACTTACCCTTCTTTGTAGCAAAAATGAGATCAAATTGAGGATCATTTGACACAGAGGCTGAAGGAGAATGAGCTTCCAAAGTATATATCTACAACACCTGTTGCAGTGTCCTCGAGTCTTGGTTTTTGAGAATGTAAGTTTGTAATGGAAGGATGAATATTTAAGCAAGTAGGGATTTCAGAGCTCAAAGACTTGGAGACTTTCAAAGTGTATACAATGAAGTCATCCTTAAATTCACATATAGGAAATTATAACTGAGATGCATAGGAAGGAACATCATTAAAGAAAGTTAAATTACTAGAAGCAAAATGAAGTCATCCTCAAATTCACATATAGGAAATTATAACTGAGATGCATTGGAAGGAACATCCTTAAAGAGAGTTAAATCAGTAGAAGCGAATTGTCAATTAAATTCATGAGAAAAACATCTACACCCTTTATGAATACAAGAGAAATCCAGGAATGCACATTTCAAGGATTTAGGATGAAGCTTAGTTACTTGTTGCCTTACATCATGAATGAAACAGGTACTCTTAAACACCTTAAGAGGAAGAGAGAGTAAATATTGAGAAGGGAATAATATAGAATGAGGACATTGACCATTTGACACAATGGCATGTGACTAATCAAATGGGCAGCTACATGTACCACATTAGCCTCTACATTTTCAAGGACTTTCCTTTGGAATAGCAAAGCCCTAACCACAACCATCAAGTGGTGATTTTTTCCTTTGGCCACACCATTTTGTTGAGATGTAACAATACAAGATGATCGATGTATCATATCCTCTTGCAACATATATGAATTAAAAGGCTTAAAAGAATTCTTTTGCATTGTCACTACAAAGAATATGAACATGAAATTGTGTATGAATCTCAAGAAAGAAAGCACAAAACATGGAAAACAATTCAAATTTGGATTTCATAATATAAAGCCAAGCAATACAAGGGAAACCATCCACAAAGGTAATACAATAATTAAAAGCCAGAATCAGAAACACTAAAGGATGGACCCCCAATTTCTGAATGAACAATCTCAAAAGGGGATGCAACCCTCTTATTGGCTATAGGAGAATATGAAGTGCTATAGTTCTTGGAATACAAACATGACTCGCAATGTAAACACAAGATAGACCTTCAACTCAAAACATAACTGTTAGTCCCAATAAAGTTCATACAGGGGGAGGTGAATAGATAAAACTAATTTCTTAAATTTAATAACACCTAAATGTCTGTTGTATATTTAATGCATAGCAAAATTTAAAAGTGGTTACATGAGGAACTGCCATGTAACTCTCAGAGATGTGGTGTAATATAAAGGTTCCTCTGTAACAAATCAAATCTCTAATCTGATCCCTTAGGCATGATATTATTATTTGTAATTTAGTTGCATAACACTATGATAAAATGATTTTGGAATGGTTGACCCAATTTACAGAACTGCAGAACAATTATTTAGTACTATTTGTTTATGAAAGTGCCAAATTAAGAAGTGATTGTGTGGGGTGGTGTATGGTTAATTTGTGTCACATTCTTAAGTTACTTTACGAGTGATATGATTTTCCCTGCAGCTATTAATGAGTTTTATACATGATGTTGCACTAACCATTTTAAGAAGAAACCTCTATTCAGCTCCTTTAAAGCTAGCATGATTTGCTAAATGCACACAATGAGGCTTCTTTTAAATAACAGATAATGCTATAGAACACAGGTTATAACGCTAATGTTAGGATTTCACCTCTTGCATAACTAGTAGGTTATTAGGTGTCCACCTCACATGGGTAACCTAGGAGGATATGCCTCTTTCAGAGTCCACAACTTAGTAGAGAAGTCCACGAATCCTATTTGGGGAACTCTAGGAGTCCTAGTTGGAGAATTCTTCTATGTCAAGGAATCCGAGGTTGTCTAGGAATCATATAGTCCTATAAATAGGGAAGAGGTGCTAGAAAGAACTTAGTCTGTTATGATTGTAACTCTTGAGAGGGGTTCTTTTGGAGTCTGTAAAGGCGTAAGAGTATTGGGTTTTGGATATTTCAATCCGATGAATGATATTCTCATACTTGGATTTTACTCTAGCGGTGAAGAAAGTATTTTTACTTTCTCCTTGGATGTAGGCAAGACTTGGTGAATCACATTAAATCTGATGCAGCATCTGTTATTTCTCTTCTGTATCATTTTTCATTAAATTGTAAGTGCATTTGTGGATTAAATCTTGGTATATATATCACTGCCACCATTGCAACAGTTAATGGTTTCTCTGAATGACATGGCCCAAATGGCTAATGCTGATGCTTGCCTTCTAAGTTATTAGGATGGCACGCAGCATGAGGCCACATTTTCTACTGCTGCTATTCAGGAGACTTCATGTTATCAGAAATTGACCTCTGTCCACAGAGAGATACGCATTTTAACTATGTTTCTTTTTAGTTAGCTTTCACTTAGTTTGGTACCATTACAAGTGATAAGATTCCAATTTCCACATACTCATTCAGCTATCAAATTCCCTTCAAGTCAGTGGCTGGTTGGAAAGAGTTTGAGTTTTCTAAGAGATTTGATTTCTCAGGCACCCCATCCCCTTCCCCAAAAAGGTCATATTTGTTAACCATTTTCTGCATTTTGCTATATTGGTTAAATTTAAATTCTTTCTGGACAGGTTACGATGATGTTTGTGACATTGGAGAAAATTTCAGCACAAGACCCTAAATATGCTGATATTTTGCTTTTAGAGAACTATGCCGCATTTCAGAATAGGTATTTATGAATACATGTATATATAAATGGATGTTTTATATAGCTTTAGACAACCATGTGGCATCTGATAATTACCATATTCTTGTACATATATCAATATGTAATACTTTATGTGACTTTTAACTTGATTATGATATCAGTTTTCTTTGTAGCAGCATTTATTGTTCTATCCATTGTTGCCTCTCATATTGATTCAAAGTAATTGCATGCAGTTTGTATGACCTAGCCAATGTCGTGCCCACTTTAGCAAAATTTTATCACCAGGCAAGTGAAAATTATGAATTAGCTTGCACACGTCATATCAGCATGATTATATATTATGTAAGTAATCAAAACCTTTAAAGTTTATAATTTTCCATTTATCTGTGTTTTGACTAATGGATTTCAATTTGCACTCAATTTCTATTGAATCCTAGCTAGTTCTCAATTTACAGTCTGATAGTGTGTTCTTAATTGTTGAGGTCACTACATTTCAATTGTATTTGGTTGCAGCAATTTGAAAGACTTTTCCAGTTTGCTCGAAGAATTGAGGATTTGGTATACACAACAACGCCAGAAGAGGTTAGTATTAGAGTTTGTCCATAAAATCATTTATCATCAGTAAGTATATCTGCATTTTTACTCTCCCCGGTCAGCTAGCCAAAATCAGAAAAGATACTGTGTTTCCAGGCTGGACTTCTTGAAATTTGGAAAGCATTAGTGTTGATTTACCTGAAACTAGTTTTTCAGCCTTGAAACTTGTTATAGCCGGGACTTCTATCTTGTAGCCAGCACATGCTTTTCATATTGGTGCAATACTACTTGAGCAAAGTTCACTGCCAATTTTATTTTTAAAAGAAAAAAATGAAAGGCTGATGCCTCTCTACTTTGGGTGGGGGGAGGAGGCAGGTTTTTTTTTTTTTTGGGTTGGGGGGTGGGGGGTGGGGGGGGGGGGGGGATGGTTAAGTTAAAGGTCTCGTGCCTAAAGCTGCACCGAGAATATCATAATGAGAAACCCCAGTTTTACACGTCATTATATTCATGTAAGATGTATGAATAATAGTACTCAATAATAAGTGCTAACCTTCAGATTTTTTACCCTCGTGCTAGTTATGATGAATTTATGATAAGTAGCTAAGCAATAGAATTTTGCTCTATAATTTCAGATTGCATTTCAAGTTGGACTGTCAAAAATGGATTTACGGAAGGTGGTGAAAGCAAGTTTATCAGGAGTAAGTCAATCCATAACCATTATAATATCTCAGTCTTTATTTACCAATATATTTAAATGACACTGACCAAGACTTGTATAGGTTGACAAGTCCATCAATGCAATGTATAAGAAATTACAGAAGAACTTAACCTCGGAGGAGTTATTGCCATCTTTATGGGACAAATGCAAGTACATAGTTGTTTCTTATTGCATATTCATGCTTCAGTGGTTTTTTAGTATCAGACTTGTGTGTGATGTTCTTTTTCAAGGATAAGCCCGATTAAAAAGTGAAGACATAAATAGAAGGCAAAAACTGGGTAAAGATGGTGAAGGAAGAAAGCAGCACCCAATCTAAACTATAAAGTAGTAAAAGAGGAAAATATGTTGTACCAAATTTCAGCAGATTGATGAAGCTAGTTATGATCTCTTGTATTCCCTAAGTTTCGGTGCTGCACTAACTACTATGGAAATTAAACTTTCATGTTTGGAACCAGTTAATAATTTCAGAGGAGAAAGTCTCCATTGAGAATATAAGTTGAACTAAGCTTCAGTGATAATCATCTTTCACTTGGTGCATAATAAGTGATAATGTGAGCAAAATTGACTTGGCCTAAATTAGGAAACGCATTTTTTGTCCTTTTTTATTGGATGATACCTTTACAAGTAGATAAGATAGGCTGCATTAACAAAGCTTTTGTTCCCAATTGTTCACAGCATCTAACAAGCATGTTTTCTATGTTTTGACAGAAGGATTTTTTGGACAAGTATCATAGCTTTGCAGAACTTGTTGCCAAGGTGTACCCGACGGAAAACATCCCAGCTGTGTCTGAAATGAGAGATCTTTTAGCAACCATGTAGAAAGTTGCTCTTTGTAAATTACGCTTGCTTGTAAATCAATTTTCCTTCATTTTCCCTCTACCTGATTAACTGAACAAGTTTCTTTTGGGGCAATAAATATGTAAGAATTTCCAGAAGTTGGTAATGAGATTGTGTCTCCTTAGGGATAGTGGTAGTTAAGAAAGCTCAAGCTATTACCTTGCTTTTTCCCTTGCAGAAAATATGAAGGGAGCATTGACCTTCTTGTTCGAAATCTCCCCACTTGTTTTCCTTTCTTCCTTCAATGTCCAAAATAGTGTAACCCTAATATATTAAGCATAAGCATAAAAACAAAACCACCTTAATCATTTTGTTCCATCCAGAAAGTGTAGGATGAAAATTGGTTCGGACACCAAAACGGAACGAGAGTTCAACTGAATCATCCATTTGACACTACTTATCCTCCACTTCCTAGCAGGAGTAACGAAAACTTCATTTGCAACGTTTAACCATTCCAACTATTTTCTGTATTCTTTCATCAAGACACGGCGTACACGGAACCCCACCCAGAACAAAGGGGGGAAAAAGTATTTAATCCACAAACTACAAATGCCTCAGTACATCCGCAACTACTTGCTTGATTGTACTACAGGGGCCATTTTGTTGTTGAAAAATGAAACTAGACACAAGATGTCTGATTGTTAAAAAAGAAAAAAGAAAAAAGAAAAAAGAAAGATTTTGAAAATCTATTTGGTTTTAAGCTTTTCTGCTAAAAGACTCGATAAGCGGGCGCATAACACCCAGATACAGATAGACATTCCTGCAGAAAGTAGAACAAAACTAGTGTGTCCATGATTTTGTTTGGTGCAGAAGCTTCTGAATGTGTAACATTACATGTAAATGCAAATTATGAAATTAGTCCCATCAGCCAAGAAAGACAAACTCAAGTAACAACTATGTTTCAGCACTTTTCTTCAACTCATTAATCTAAACAAAATTTCATGTCTCCAACAAAAACTAGTAAAATAGAAATATAAGAAACTGCTAGATTCAAACCGAAAAATGAAGGCTTCACACAACTCATAACTCAATTCTTTAATCAAAGAGACTGAAGCCCATATCCTGCAAAACAATTAGGGAAGAAATAGAAGTCAGGGAAATGAATACAATAAAGTTAATGGAAAATACAAAATATATGGTAGGCATAAATTTGTAACAGGAGCAATTATCATATCTAGAGACTCAAATACAAAGTGCTCTCATGAGAGTGAATACCTCATCTGATTCCTCTTTCTCTTCCACTTTCTCCTCTTTCTTTGCCTCTGCAGCAGGAGCAGCAGCTGCACCACCAGCACCACCAGCAGCAGGAGCAGCAACTGCAACCCCGCCACCACCAGCAGGAACTGAAGCCAATTTTTCCCTTCCAGAAGCAATTAGTTCCGTGATATCTTTGCCCTTGACTTCAGACAATAATAACTCAATCCTCTCATCATCAGCATCAGCCCCAACTGTGTGAAGAAAAAAATATTAAAAATAACCGCTTGCAATATAAAAAATGCAAAGTATTCTGGACTTGGATGATTTTAACATGCCATACAAGCCCAAGAACATCCTGTATTTGAATCCAGTACCATCTGGTGTAGCAAAAAGTTTTAGTGCAGTGGAAGCAGTAATGGTCATTTACTTAGATTAAATAGTAGCAGTATCATATATACATACACCCATGATCATATGATCAGCTAGACCAAAAATTAGTAAAATGTAAGCATGTTTATGAAAAGGAAAAAAAAGAAAAATAATGACTTTTTAGAGGCCCAGTAAAGTGTGGGCACATGCCTTCACAGACCCACATTTATCCATACAACATCAAATACAAATTTATTTGCCAGCTGCTTAAAAGGGGTTTGGGAAGTCATCACCATATGCTTCAAACTCTACTACTTAAACCAAAGCAACAAAATCTAAGAAAACCTTTTTATATAGAAAAAGCAGTTTCAAACTGAACCCAATCCCAGCTACCAAGCCAGGAAAATGTAGGACTCCCTCCAAATGGGCCCCCAAAGAAGACATAAAAAGGGAAAGAGAAAAGGGTCTAGGTATCTGCATCCCATAGCAGTTATCGAATTTTTCAAAGGAAATGACATGAAACAAATGAAAATTGCTATCTTATAATGCATACAACGGAAAGGCTACAACTTCAAAATTTTCAAATCATCGTTTCATATATAATCTCCATATAGATCTGATAACCCAGAGTAACAAATTATACAGTTCTTTCCTAACAACGCAACTTCCAGAGGTAAAGTCACAAAGTATTCCAGAGTATTTCACAATTTCCATAGTCTCATGTACATTAGACAGTCCATTTCATAACAAATACACAAAACAGATCCAAACCACTTCACTGAATCCATCTTAGCCAATTACTCATTTTAACACTAAAAATCCTTCAAAGCATAGCCGGCGTCAAATGAATATGATGTGGAGATACAGAGAGAGGACGTACCTGAACCGAGGATGTTCTTCAGATCATCGGCCGAAGGGGTGGTGTTGCCTCCCAGCACCGCAAGCAAGTAGGCAGCGATCACCTTCATTCTGCTGAGGGCGAAAACACAGTAGTAAAGCATAATCAATATACACCATAAATCTAATGAATATAGATTATATGCTTTGCATGTTCATGCTGATAAAGAAGGCGGGGGAGAGGAGAGAGCTTACTTAGGAGATCTAGATCCGTTAAGCAGTGACTCGAATGCCGGGGATGCAGGAGAACGATGCAGAAGTCCTAGGGTTTTAAGCAAAGAGACACCAACAGAAGGCGATGCGACGATTATATACAAATAGATCTAGGGTTTTTCCCGTGAGTGGGGAGATCGACAATTTTGATTAGATCCCAGCCCTTCATTTTTTCATTACCGAAACTATCCTCCCCCTTTGTCCACGTATCAGCTTGCTAATTGGCCCCAGCGCAAACGTTATCAAGACTGAATTTTTATTCAAAGCCATTTAGATTTTATAAAAGTGAAAATGTAAAAATAAAAATTTTAATATATATATATAAAATAATTAATATTAGTATAAGTGTAAAATATTTATATTAAATTTTAAATAATTAATTTGATTAAAATTAATAAATAATATTAATTAATATTTTGAAAAAAAATAATTATAAATTAATATAGTGCAAAAAAAATAATTGTAAAGTGTTATTTTATGTTTTTTATCGATTTAGAACGATTTTTTACCAGATTTTTCTTAAAAAAAAATTTATGCATATTTAGAAATATTTGATATAAGTATAAAAACGTATGTATTTAAGTTTTAAGGTGAGATTTTGATAATTATGCTCCTCCATACAACTTGAAAGAACCATGTGATCAAGGCTCTAGGGCAGTACTATCCAATTCTTTGGTATCATACGGCGGGTGATAGAGTGATTTTTGGTGAAATAAAAATAAGAGTAAGAAAAGAAGTGAAAAAGAAATAAAATAGAATTAAAATTTTATGAATATATTTAGTACATATTAATATAATAAAATTCTTATTTCATCGTTATATTTAGTATGTTGTAATAAAAAATGTTTAAAAGTAAAAATATTTTTTATTATAAAAATTTAAAAATTAAAAAAATTAACTTTTAATATATTCTAGATATAATAAAAAATTAAAAATAATTTTTTAATTTTAACATTAAAATATTAAATTCACATATATATATATATATATTTGATATGTATATAAAATAAGTTATATATATTATATTATATATTTAATGAATATAATATAATATATCATATTATACAATTTATTATATTATAACAGATATATATAATATATTACATTAATATAGAATATTATAAATACTTATAATTTTTTATATTTATAATATATTTTTATTATTTATTTAAAAAGTAAAAGGTATTATAGTAATTATATATGTAAACGAGGATTCCATTAGTTTAGTAATGAAATTTGAATTCTCTCATTTAATAGAATCATAATTCTTTAGGAAACGAAAATTTCTATTATAAAATACCTGTCATATCCATTTTTAAAAAACACTTACATTCTCGTTTGCTTAATAGAATTTTGTTGCCTTACACACCATCATAGTTTGCTGTGCATTACAAGAGAAAGTGCTTATTTCTTGTGAATTTTTTTTACATATGTTTTTTATAATTAATTTCTGTAATTTTTTTGAAAATAGGTACAAATGTTATCAAAGAAACTTTTTTGTCAATGAAAAATTTGTGAAAAAATTCACAACAAATTTGCTGCGAGAAAGAAATTCTTAAGAATTTTTGCAATAAATGTTCCCACTAACTAGTAGGGAAGTTTTATTTTTTATGTTTACATAAGACATCGGATTTTGTTGGGAATTCTGTATTTATATGAAATTCTATATCAAAATTTATAAGTAATATTTTGGGAAACTTCCTGCGAATTTTTCCTATGAATTTACAAGAGACTATTTATTTCAGAATTATGTATGAAATTGGTTACACAAGGATTGATGTATGGAATTTTTCATGAGAAATTGTATGAGAATTTTTTTTTATGAATTTACCTATAAAATTTGCATTAAAATCTACGAGTAATGATTCTTGAGAAACATCCTATGAAATTTTCTAGAGGATTTATATGCAGATTTATTTCTTGAATAATTATCTATGACATAGGTTACCTAGGGTTTTAGCTATAGATTTTTTTCATGCGAAATTACTCCTATAGATTTACCTGTGAATTCTGTATTAAATTTTGTAGGTAATATTTCCTCAAAAACTTGCAAATTTTTTTCAGAGATTTATGTGCAGATTTATGTGAAATTACATGCAATTTTTTTTACAGATTTACTATAAATTCTACATTAAATCTGTAAATAACATTTCCTAAGAATTATTCTTGGGGATTTGTGCGTAACTTTGTTTTCGGGGAATTATCTACCAAATTGGCTACTTGAGAATTTACTTGCAGATTATTTCATGTGAATTTTGTCATGTGGGTTGACCTAAAAATTTTTTGCAAATATGTTTTAAGCAGATTTAGATTGGGATTTTCCCCTGAATTTTTTAAAAATTATTGTGTTATACTATTTAAATTTTTATTATATTTTTATGTAGTTTATATAAATTTCAATTACTTGTATTAATTTTTAAATGTTTTAATTGAGTTTATTATAAACTTGTGTATTAATTTAATTTAACATTGATAATAGGGATTTAAAAAAATAAGGGTTTAACAGGGGACAGAATTATTTTAAAGATGTATTAGAGATAAGTTAGCCCTATTTTAGAGATAAATGTCAATTTATTTGAGTAATTACTTTTATTATTAATTATTAGTATAAATAACTGTCAGCTTGAGTAGGATAGGTATTGAAGAGTTATCTACTAGTTGTTGACACCTGTACTTAGACTCCAGAGGGTTCTCTAGGTTATTTTATTATTTTGCCAATTATTTCTGAGTCTCCAAAGAAGTTCTCCTAGTAAGGGTCAAGTTTCTCGAGTTAATTTGGGAACTTGAAATTAGTTTATATCCTTATTTCATTTAATAAAATTATCTCACCATTGTTTCTCTAACAAATTGATTTGATACAACCGATCTTGTTCGTGTATAAAATGAGAAAAGAGACTCGTATAAATGCGTCAAAGAGAATAGTGATCACCCTAAACGTAATTTGGAAGCACAAAATGATAAGGTGGAAAAGCAACTTGCGGACCATTTTGGTCACATAGAAGCGCCTATATCCAACTTGTCCAAAAGTCCAGCGGTCGCCTCAGGTATGGCAAGATCATCACCACTAGTTTTGGAACACGCAATCAATTCCACACCAAAAGAAGCTACTCCAATATTAGTAGGCATGGTCGATGCTACCTCACTCTTGTCACACATGGTTAAGTTATCACCAAACAACATGTAGCGAAATGCCAATAATCGTTGTCATGATGTTCAAAATGCTGTGGATGATCTAGTATTTCTTAAGCTTCAACCTCACCATTAGATTTGGTAACCTCCAAGTTGCATCCCAAGCTTTCTGCTCGTTATTATGGGCCATTCAAGATTGTGAAAAGTGTGGAGGCTATTGCCTACAAATGAAAGTTATTGAAATCCAGTCACATTCACCTAGTCTTTCATGTTTCCCAACTTCAGAAAGTGGTCTGGAATCATCAAGACGACACTTTTATTCATTAGTTTTTAATTGCTTGGAAGGAGCATCCTTTGGCGGAAGCAACATGAATCGTGATTGAGTCCTGCAAGCAATTTTTGAATTTTCACTTTGAGAACAAATCAATTTTTTTAATAGATATGCCATAATATGGATCAAACAAAGATAAGGGTTTTAACAATAAATAAGATTATTTTAGAGATAAGTATCGATTTATTTGATTTATTTGAACAGTTGTCTTTATTCTTAGTTAGTAGTATAAATGAAGGTCAACTTAAGTAGATTAGGTATTAAAGAGTTATATACAAAATTGTTGGCACTTGTGATTGCGCTAGGGAGAGTTTATCTAGGTTATTTTATTATTTTAACATCTATGATTAAGTCTCAGAAGAAGTTCTCCTAGTCAGCATCGGGTTTCTTGAGTCAATTTGGGAATTTGACATTAATTTCTATCTTCATTTCATTTAATAAAATTATCTCACCATCCTTTCTCTAATAAATGTAGCTATTCAGATTGATTTAATACTTTTGGATTGACTTATTTAAAAGTTATTAAAACAATTTTTTTCGTGTTAATTTTCTTAGTAGTCGCTTTTCCTGTAATAGAGATGGCAATCATTCGTGGCCAGACAAGCAATTATAGACCATTGAAATAGACAACCACCATAGTGTACTGCTATTAAGCATCACTCACTGATAAGCTTCATTGGATGACCATCACCCCCTGTCACCCGTCACCCATTGGTGGGCGCAACTCAGTGTATTGGCAACCCTTGTTGATGACATCTTGTTCGAACTTGATAGGCAAAACAAAGCATAGATTGTAACCTAATAGCAATGCGCACCTTGACCCACTTGTATATGCTAGCTATAATTGGTGAGCAAAATAATAGATATAATAGGTCAATAGATTTTCTTTCAGAAATAAACTTTTACAACCATTAAATTCATTTTGCATGTTGCTGGTACCACCATAACCTTATCCATGAATTTTTGAAATACTTAACTCATATTTACAAAATAGTAATTTAATTGTCATCTTCAATGATAAAGTAGTAGTATCCCTAATCTATACTATACTAGGAAAAGTTCAACAATATTTCCTTTCTTATTCACGTAACATAGGGTAACAACTTTTTGCTTTATTTGATATATCACGTAATTCATTAACAAAAATGTTAAAGAGTTCATCTTTAATGTCACTAATAATAATATTAATGATTTCAAATGTATCAACATTAAAAATATCATTTTAAATATCAAGAATAGTTAATTGATTATTCTCATGAGCATTCTCTATTACAACATTATTTGTTTTTTCATTGTGATTAGTAAAAAACTTGAGACATTCAGAAAAATACATTAATTGGTAGAACTAATTGATTCATCGTGGTCGCAAAATAATGAAGATTGTCAGTCGCATGAGGAAGAAGGTGAATAGTTCTTCAGTACCATTTTCATATAACTTTCAATCAATTTTACATTTTGGTCCTAAAAAATTTGTTAATTATTTTAAAACAGTCCTCTAACATTTTGGGCTTTTAATTGCCTCTTTCAACTCTTTATTTGTTTTAATTTTACTTATAAATTTTTAATTTATTTATACAAGTTCTCAAGGGAGTGCAAAATTACAAAAAAATAGTGGAGGCAATCTATAATAAGCTTGCTATATATATACTTAGTAGCAAAATATTAAGGGCATATCCTCACCTTAAGCTCAACATGGCAATACTACTGATTGTATATCAAACTTACAAACCTTTTTCACTATGAGTAGGTTAGCAATAATTGACACATATTACAAAATCCTATTTGTATAACTCCACATCAGGACTATTGAGACTGGCAAATCATAAGCAATTTATTTTATTAATGGTTACACATTTCATACTAAATAATGTGATGAAGGCAAAACAACATATAATAGTGGAGTATGTGTTAGTGACATTGTGTAAGATGAGAACTCAAGTTATTATTGAAGTGTTGTAAAACAAATTCTATAGTTGGAATGGCTAAGGTAGCCCGTAAAGAAATTAGTTGTGTTTAATTGTGAATAGTTTGATGCTTCAAAGATTGGATGAAAGTGCAAGTAATATGAGATTGTTGAAATTTGCAAAAATAGTAAATATGCAAAATTTGACCATTTATATTTGTTGAAAAAGTAATGCAAGTCTACTATATACCTTATCTTGGATAATAAAGGGATCAAATTGATTGTTTGCCAGTTATGAAGAAAAAAACAAAAGGGTTGTAGATATCAAATATACTCTGAAAGTTTTTTACCAAGTAGTCAAATGTTAATGTTATAATTGAGGATGACCCAATTGGTAAGTTATAAGGTGATGAAACTTAAGGTGAAGATGTGGAGAAGATTATGGTAGAAGAAAATAATTTCATTGAAATTGAAAGTGATTCATTGATGATAATGAAGATGAGGAGGAAGTAGCATCTGATGAAGGAAAAGTTGAGTGTTTTGATAGTGATGATTCAAAACACGATCATAATATCATTCAATATGTAGATGAAGATAAATAATTTTTTGGCAGTTTATTTTGTGACAATGTTTAGTGACTTCCTTTTGTATTATAATTTTCAAAATTCAGTTGTGGTATGTCATAATTTTTCATGTAGATTTTTTTTTAACATATGTTGAATGACATTTCTTTTGCTTTTTATTTTTATCCATGATCCATATCTAGTGTTTAGTTCCTGTAAGTAATTTGAACTTTAATTTTTTATGAACTCAATATTGTTATGAGATGTGGAATATTCTAATTGATGCAATCATTCATCTACACTAATATGAAGTACATAATAACTATTAAACATTTTCTTAACGATATTGGTTTTATTAAATTTATAAATGTTGTGTCAATATATGATGTTGATAATAAATGACAAACACTTTGAATTTTTATCCATGAAGAATGTAAATTATAATGAAAAGAGAATATGGGCATGTTAAGGGGTCTTTGAATTATTGTTCTCATAATTTGTGACATTTGGTAAAAAAATGGTTATATTATATGGCTATAGTTTCTCGATTAATTTGTTAATATTAAAATTTGTGTAGAGTTGTTCTTGTTCATGATAATATAAGGTTGAGTAGATTTAGTATAATTTAAAAATGTGGATTGTTTAGAGAATCCTTGGAACCCATATAAATTGAGAAACTAAAAATAGTTGTTTTGTGCAGTAGGTTTGATTGTGCTGTGACAATACTAGCATTACTTGGCATTTCCTCTCTTTTAGGGCTCATTTGATAGATTAAATAAGGCTGGATAAAAATAAATTATTTGCTTTTATCTGACTTTCTTTTATATTTGCTAAACTGGATAATGAAATTAGATAAAAAATTCAGGCAAGATAATTATTTAACTAGATCTAGATAAACTACATGGGAGGAGAGTGAAATAATTTATTCAATTCTTATTCAATTTATCTGGATAATATTACCCCTGTATTCACAAGCTATTTGTCACTATTGTTGCCACCATCACCCATCGCTCATCGCTCGCTGCCTATTGTTGCCACCACCACCCGTCGCCACCTACCGTCGCCCATCACCATCGTCCATCGCTACTGCTTACTGCCACCCGCCACCACCTCCTCTCATTCGCCGCCCCCCACCAACTACCACCATTAGCCATTACCCATCATCGGTCGCCGCCACCACCACTGCCACCATTACTACTGCCTACCACTCGGCATCACTGTTTGTCGCCTACTGTCACTGGCTCTATCGTCCACCACCACAAAGAAATAAAAGAATAATCTAGTATTTTATATATTTATCCAGTATTTAATCTAGACATTTGTTAAATTCACCACACATGATATAATAATTCAAAATACTATGCAGTCAATACACTTTATTCAAATATTATTATATCCTACATTATCTAATCCAATCTACCAAGCGAGTCTTAAAGGTGTTAAACATTCTCTGAATTTAAATCATGTTTTCTTGTTTCTTATCAAATAAAAAATGAAGATATTTGATAATATGTTGTATAAATTAGTAGAGTAGGTTCTTTTTAGCAACCATCTATTAATTACTTTGAAAAATAATTTGTTTTAAGGATTACTTGGACTCCTTGTTTATATTGAATAACTGAGCTGTTAAACGTTGTTTTATCTAGATATAACTCAAATTTTTAAGAAGCGATTTTACAGTTGATCAGTTATTAGTACTTTATCCTCTTTTAAAAGAAACTTGGCCTCTAAGAAAGGAGGAAAGGGAATTAAGAAACAATCACTTGACACTTTCCCACCAATTGCTCAAAGCACACCATAAACTACTAAATGATAACATTTTACAACATAAATCTTATTTTGCAAATAGCCCTATCAAAGACACTCCTATCTCAAACTATCCCAACCTCAAACAACTATACATAATCCTCCCTCACCTCAAGCTATACTCAAAAGCACCCAACTTTAACCAATTGCTTCACATCATGTCACACTTTTTA
Source organism: Thlaspi arvense (assembly GCA_911865555.2). Classification (NCBI taxonomy): domain Eukaryota; kingdom Viridiplantae; phylum Streptophyta; class Magnoliopsida; order Brassicales; family Brassicaceae; genus Thlaspi; species Thlaspi arvense. Next base: position 61,767 of record CAJVSB020000157.1, read on the forward strand.
TGCATCATTCTCTATCCATTCTCCTTTTTTTTTTTCTACACGGTGGAATCATTGCCTACTAATCAAATACTTCCTCAAGTTAAGTTGACATAAATGATCAAGATAGTTGAATTTGGATAGAACTTGATGGAGATGGGTGGATACTATATGTGTTCATATATGATGTAGTTTTTGTGTTAAAATGAAGCAAATCTTATTAATTGTTGTGTCTCCAACTAAGTTAGGCATGTAAGACTCGCATCCATAGTATTTATACACCTCACATGCATGCATGCATTCATACCTTCATATATATCATGTTGTAGGCATAATGTGAGCATTTATATTATTAAAAAATTATAATAATTGACCCCTTTAGGGAGTATTTCAGGTTAGAGGATTTAGGAAGTTAATTACAGAACTAAGTATATTATTTAGTGATTAAACAAGACGGATAGATGCAAAATTAAAAAGAAAAGAGGAGAATTTGAGAACTTGAGAGAAAAGGGAGGACTTAAGTGCAATTAGCCAAGACTTAAGCCTCATATATGTATGTATAGAAAAAGCTGTAATTAAATGATGCCTCTAATTAGTTGAGTCGTGGACTTGAAGAGCAAGAATAAGCGAAGAAAAAGAAAAGGGATCGAAGGCAAGAAAAGAAGGGAAAAAAAGGTATGATCAAGCTATGATTATTTGAAATCCTTTGAAGTTTTGCATAAATTTTTCTTATTTCAGCTTTGAGTCAACTGGATTCTTGATTGCATGGCGTAAAAAAAAAAACCCTTGTGGAAGAGCTAGAATCCTGCTAGAAATTTTGCTATAAGAACCAAAATTAAGAGGAAAGAGATAGCAAGATTTGTAGTTTGTTTAGGAATTTTGGGTTAAAATCAATAATGTGTATGAATTGCTGCAAATTTGTGTTTAAATGGTGATATATACTACTATAGTTTGGTGCTAGAGACCAAGAGGAGATGAGGGAACGTGGAGATGGAGTAGAAGGTTAGAGAATTTAGCAAAACGGAGGAATAAACCAGCTGAAAATTGCTAGAAAAGAAGTAGAGTATGCTGCAGAAAATTTCTACAGAGGAGAACTGCTTGGACTGAGATTCTTGGGGGCTTAAGCAGGGAAAAATCAAGTCCAAATTGTATATTAGATGATAATTAAGCTAGTTTAGGAAATAGTTAAGAAGGAGAATGGTTCAAGCTCCCATTTCACCAAAGTAATCAGTAGAAGGTAAAGGGATGATGCACCAACTTTGACCGAAATTTTGAAAGCTAGAATGAGCTCAAAATTTCAATTTCTATAAGCTAATTGAAGGTTGATTAAGCCACCTTAAGAAGAAATTATAAAGGAAAACAAAAAACCTACTTTAATTATGCAAATTATGGAAGAAATGGAAGAAAGGTGCAGCGAACTATTAGTAGGAAAATTTTTAGCAGCAAGTTCTCATGCAGGCCAAAATTCTTAGGGCTTGGATGAGCTTAACAGCTAGCCAAATGAGGGGTTAAGTGCTGGTTAAGGCAAATTTAGAAGGGAGAAAAAGGAGGCATGAAATTAAGCTTGAATCACCAATATTTGTTGAGGAAATAGTAGAATATGCAGAAATGATATTGCAGAAAAATTTTTGTAGCAATGTCATGGTTTGGCCAACCTTCTAGGGCTGGTAAGAGTTTAAAATTTTAGTTTGATAAGCTGCCTACCTGGGGGCTAAGTCACTCTAAAAAGAAGATTGAAAGAAAATTAGAACACCTAGCTTAAACCATCCCAACTTGCTTAGGAGATTAAGCACAAATGTGCATAATTTTTTTTGACAGCAAGAAATTTTCTGTTGCTAAACTTGGTGTGGAACAAAATTTTGGAGGTAAAAAGGGGTTTAAAATCAAGCTTAAGCTATAGTTCAAATGTTGATTAAATCACTTTAAGAAGGGATTAGCAAGGAGCCATAAAATGGGCTCAAACCAACTTAAGAGTTAAGCCTCTAAATAACTATGACAACTTTCAAACAAATTGAGGAATTAGAGCAAGGATACTTAAGTTAAGCAGAGCGCTTAATGAGGCTGAAATGCCAACTTAATTAAGCTAAGAAGAGACCAAGAATGGTTCGCATAGGACTAAACCAAAAATGGTTAAGAAAGCAGATAGGTTTCACGGCCATGAAAAGAAATTGTGAGTTTAGCAACTTGTAATATGCATTTGCATCAAACATACATTACCCTTTCATTATAATCCACACATGTTACATCCTCTCCAACTTTAGGAGAAGGGGATCATGTCGAGCTTGATACCGGCTGGACAAATTTCAGTAGTCACACTACAAGAAAATGTCAGATTTTCGACATAAATTTTCTGATACAAAATATCATATTGATTTACTGACGCAATTTCTGACAATATTTTGTCAAAAATTTACTGTATATACAATCCAGAGAAAACAAAGCATAAAAATGATTTCCATCAAAATTACCGACGCAAAAAAGTTCATCAATAATGATAAAAAATTATTACCATCACACATTATGGTCGGTAATATATTAAAAAAATGAAAATAATAGTTTTTAAAATTACCGATGCAAGGGAAGCGTGGATAAATTTTAGAAAATAAAAAATAAAAAAAAAAATTCTTTTACTGATGCAAATACCAACGCAACATAAAAAAATTAAAAAAATTTAAAATTACTGACGTAGTTATCAATGCAAAATTGCGTCGGTATAACAAAAAATTAAATATATTAAAAATTTAAAATTACTGACGCAAAATTGCGTCAATAATAATAAAAAAATTAAATATATTAAAATTTTAAAATTACCGATGTAATTACTGATACAAAATTGCGTCGTAATAATAAAAATTAAAAAAAAAAATGCCGCCCAATGACCGAGGCAACATTTTTGCATTGGTAAAGTAAAATATATAAAAATTTATTTTATTTACCAACTCAAATTTGCGTTGGTAAATTGGATAACAAAAAATATAATTTAATTTTCGACGTATGGGAGTTGGTAAAGTAAAATAAAATAAAAATAAAAAATAGATATATTATATTACCAATGTATATATATGCATTGATAAAGTAAAATAAATATAATTAAAAAATTAAATTATTTAAAAATAGAATAAAATCTTAAATTATTTAAACATATATTACCAACACAATTTTACGTTGGTAATTAATATAAATATTAATATTTAATTGAATTAGAAAATTACTTTTTACCGATACGTTGGTAATTATTTTTATTCATTCATTTGGTTATACCAAACCTGGGTACCGTGAATGATAAATGGATATTTGGTACATTTCTAGAGTGAGAATTTCCTTTTCAACATAGTGGTATCAGAGCCTGGCGGTAAATTGCAAGGTCCTGGGTTCGATCCCTATTGGGCACATGCCTCACGAATGATAAACAAGGCCTCTGCTATGCACACATGAACTACGAAGTGTGGTGGAACTTGGGTGCCATGAATGATAAACGAATATTAATTAAAAAATTTTAAATTATTTAAAAAAATTAAATTATTTGAAAATATATTACTGATGCAAATTTGTGTTGGTAATTCCATCGGTAATTAAAAAATTTTAAATTATTTAAAAATATATTATTGATGTAAAATTGCATCGATAATTTAAAAATCTTAAATTATTTAAAAATATATTACTGAGGTAAATTTGCGTTGGACATTTAAGAATTGTATTGGTAAGTTTGTCAAAAAATGTACTAAAAATTGACTTTTTTTTAACTTGCGATGTAACTTGCGTTGGAAAATTATCGATGCATGGCACTTTGCGTCGGTAAATTGTTTCCGACAATCATATTTCTGACGCAATTCTTTACTTTACTTAGTGCGTCAAAAAGTTGATTTCCAACGCATATTTTGCACTTACCAATACAATTTGTGTATCGATAATAGTCATTTTTTTGGAGTGTCATCAGTAGAGCTGCACCTATGGTGAGTGACACATCTTTTAAACTTAGATTTTTTTTTTTAAAATTAAAAATGTATATTCTATAATGAATACAACTTGTTTTCAAAATCATGAATGTATTTTGTATGCCAAATTAGAAAATATCGCTTATGTTTTGCTTTCCAATGCTAAATGAGATTTTTAGGTTTTGGTGTTTTAGCACTCAGATTTGAATGGCGGACAGCCATCTAGGGTAGGTGGCAGTCTTACAACCTATGTTTTATCATTGAAGCCAAGAGGTCTTGGACACTATCAACTGTGTCAACCCGACTTGAAGTGGTAACCCACAGTGCAGGTTATACAATGTGGTAGCGTCTGGCATTTTTCATGATTTTATGATTTTATGTTTTACTGTCCTCAGAAATGATGTTGTTGATTGTACACATTCCATCAGATTATTTGCTGAATAGCCTATAATCTTGATTTTTGTGATTCTTTGATGTATTGCCACCTCAATCTTGAGCATATTATAAAGTGCCAAATAACTCAGAAGCCTGGATTTCTACGATTATTAAATTTGTGCATTTTATGTTCAAATAATACAAAGCACTTGCTATGATATTTGGCTCCTAATTTATAGATTGCCCAATTTCTTAGATGATGTATTTAAATATGTAATAAAAAAAATTATAATAAATCACTTTGTTTTTGTTAAGTTTAATTTATGTTTCATTTACTAGGACTCGTTCTCATATTATTTTATATTTTGCAATTCTAGACTGTCATTAGCAGTTCGCCACCATCATTCAACACCTATTTTTGCTTACATATTACATTAGTCGAGATGGGCCAGTAGGAGTTCTTTTGAAGGTTATGTTATTTTGCACTCGTTTAGTCACAACATTGGTGAGAGAGTTATAGCTTAGAGATACAGTGTATGCTGGGGTGTTGTATAAATTTTGATCTGCAAGTAAGGATAGTAATGTGTGTGTGTGTGTGTGTGTGTGTTGTGTGTGGGTGGCTACATTTGATGAATGCCTAGGTTTCATGTGTGAAATATATATATATGCTGGATTGTTTAAATATACCAGAATTGCAACTCCAGGATTTTATTACTAGTATGGTTACAGGGATACAAGTTAAGTTCAAAGAGAAGGGAATTATGGCAGGTACACCGCCAAATTTTTGGCACTGGTCGGTGTTGGTTGTTGTCCCAATTATCGTGCCTTGCCAAATTGCGAGATGGGCAGGGTGTGACATTAATATTGTTTTATTGAAAATATATTTGACAAAAAATATCATTAAATAGTGCTTGAAGACCTTGATTGCTATATAAAAAGTAAGCTTGAGGAGGCAAATCCATCACAGAAGCAATTTTCTAAAGTTGTTATAAAGAATTTTTGGTTTAAAGATTTTTCTAAAGCGTGATGAAGAATCTTTTTGTTCTAAAGTTACTTGAGATTCTATATTTTGGCTCTTTGACTTTTGGATTTTGGATTTTTCTTAGTTTAAAATTTTAATATAACCTCTTTGCTAGATGATTAAGCATAAAAGATATCAGGGATACTTATTTTAATTATTTTTTTCCCAAAACTTTATTTGTGTCCATCCCTGCCTCGAACCCCCATCCACCATAAGAAAACAAGGCTTCAGCGACAAAAAATTAGCAATGAATTGTCCGTTGCTAATTACCAACGGATTAGTGACGGATCAGCGATGGATTACCAATCTGTCAGTAAATCCGTCGCTAAATCAGCGATGTACTATAATCTATCTCTAAATCTATCACTAAATTAGCGACGGACTGCAATCTGTCGCTAAATCAGTGATGGACTATAATCTGTTGTTAAATCAACAATGGACTGTAATCTGTCGGTAACTCATCGCTAATTCAATGATAGACAAACTTTTCATCGGTAATTTGTCACTAATTTAGCAATGGACTAACAATTTGTTGGCAAATCCGTCACTAAATTAGCGACGGACCACCAATCTGTCGCTAAATCTATCGCTAATTTAGCGACAGACCAAAAATCCATCGCTAAATTAGTGACGGACCATCAATTTGAAGGTAAATTCGTCGCCAATTTAGTGACGGATTGTGTCTGTTGATAAATCTGTCATTTAATTTAGTGACGGAATACTAACTTGTCGGTAAATTCGTCGCTAATTTAGTAATAGATTGGTGTCTATCAGTAAATCCATTGCTAATTTAGCGACGGACAACAAATCTGTCGGTAAATCCGTCGCTAATTTAGCGATGGACCATCAATCCATAGCTAAATCCGTTGCTAGTTTAGCAACAAACACAAGTTTTGTCGATAATCCGTTGTTGATTTAGTCACAAGATCAAGCATTCTGTTAGTAATTTGTCGCTAATTTAATAATGGAACGTATTTTTTATTGTTAATTTAGTGACCAAACTATTTTTCATTGGTAATTCATCAAACACTAAGGAGATAGAGATCCGGATTAACTGAATATGTTGCAATTGATCAGTTGTTTTGGAGAGTAAAGTCAAGGGTTAGGTCTAGAATGGGGTCTCCAATAATGTAACAAAGAAGACACGAGATAGGTATCGAGTTTATTTCAATGTAGCGGAGTTGTAAGAATCTCGATATTGGAAATGTGATTTGAGGACATCATTTTTGCAATAGATGGATTTAGTATATATAATATTGAAACTTTAATACATAAAACTATTACTAAATTTAATATATAAATATTGAATACTTTAAAAAATAAAAATAAAAAAGTTAAGAATGAATATATATATATATGAAAATATTAAATAGTTTTTTATAAATTGCGCTACTAATAAATTCAAATATGTTAAAAAATAAGAATAATAATTAAACTAATATTTAAACAATTTATTTAAAATATAATTTAAATAAATAAAATAAAGAAGAAAATAAAATTTTGAAATAAATATAACAAAGTCATGCCATTTTAATTTTTACCTTTCTTTTATTTGTAAATAAATTTGAAAGTCCCAAACTCAGAGGAAAATGAAGTCCAACCTTGGTAATATTCATATATTAATTTAATAATATTTAATATATATTTATCATGTACAACTTAAAAAGAATATCTAAGCATGGATGGACCAAATTAATTTAATAATATTGAATATATACACTCTTGACTCTAGTTACAGATAGCAATTGGATCAAAACTTAATAGGTACTCGAGAAAATTATTTAGATGGATTCAAGTTTGAATATTACAAAATAATCTAGGTGCAGATCTAGATAATTAAAGAGTATTTGGATAGGTCTGAGTCCAGATTTTGCTACTAGAGTACCTACTCTGCTCCAAACCCTCGTGTTATATATATATATATATATATATATAATTATTTATTATAATTTTATTTTTTTTTCCATATTATAACTTTTTAGCCGATTTATTTTTATTAAGTCCCTAAACATTTTTTGCATATCTAACTAAGTTTGCATGGGCCAAATTAAGTCAATTTATTTTTATTAAGTCTTTAAATTTTTAATTTCTTCAATTATGCCCAAAAAATTAGTTTCTTTATAATTTTAAAATTTTAAATTAAGTAATTTAAGATAAAAAATAAAAATTAAGAAAAATAAAAATATATTTTATAACTTTTTAAACCTAATAAAAATTAACAAAATATTGACCTTGATTTCATACATTTATAAATAAATTTTCTAGAAATAATCAAACAAAAATTAATAATCTTATAAAAATACTTCTAAAATTTCTTTTCCCTCTCATGTAAAAATATACCCCAAAAATAACATTTCCACATTCCCCTCCGTTTCTCCCTCCTTAAAATTTCATTTCCCTCTCTTTCTCCCTCCCATTTTCCCTCCTCTCTCTCTCTCACCCTCTCTTCTCCCAAAACTTTGTCCTTTAACCCAAATCCCTAAACCTTTCAACTCTTTTCCCCTTCAATTCTCAAATCTGCATCTTCCATCATTAAATTGGCTTGCCCAAACAACTCATCCAACTGCACCCTCCAACCCAGCACCTACTGCGTAAGATTGCATCATCAGTTCATGGGAAGTCGGCCAGTGAAGTGCCTTCACACTCTTCCCGAGAACGCTTTCCCCACTTTTTCTTTCAAAAGAGAAGTGGAGCAGGCGCCAGAACCTACCAAACATTTTCAATTTCCATGCCTAATTTTCTCGGACGGTGAAAGGACAAAGGGGAAAAAATGCCGCAAGAGATAATCGCGTTGCAGGTGGGGCAATGCGGAACCAGATCGGGATGGAGTTCTGCAAGCAACTCTGCCTCGGGCTTGGCATCAGCAAAGAAGGCATTCCTTTTGGTTATCTGAATTAGAATAGTTGTTATCTGAATTATGAGTAACTGCTGCTCTTTACTCTTCTTCGAAGTAGCATGTCTTTTGCATTTTTTTATTTCATTTGACATAATATTTTTGCAGACAAGAATGCAAATATTCTTGATTGGCACCAACGAAAAGCCATTGCCATTGGAATAGCAAAAGCCCTGCGTTTTCTAATGAAGAGTGTCGTGGGAGTCCTATTATTCATTGGGATATGCGACCAAGCAATATACTACTGACACACAACTTTGTTCCCATGGTAAATATAAAAAGCAATTTTTGACTAGATATGCATTGGTATGTATACTTATGTATATTTCCTTTTAATTGGTTGGGCAACTCATATAAATGAATGATTGCATCATGATCAACATATACATCTGATTGTTCATTAGCTTTATTTGGCATTTGAAATTTTTTCAACAATTTAATCAAATGAACTAGTCAATCTGTTATACATATTTATCAAAAATTCTCATTACAAATTTTTCGTAATTTTGATGTTGTGCATGCTTAGTGTTTTGTTATATAGCCATTCCACACTTGAATAGAAGAGGCTTGCAATACGAAGTCGACAATTAGCACAAGATACAAAAATTTTAAAAAAATTAAAAAAAGTCAGACAACCCCTCCAAACAGAGATTCTAAGAGTAAACGAGTATTATGACATCCTCTTCATTTTGCAGGTGACATATTGCATTTTCCTTTATGTGTAGCAAAATATTGGGAATATACATTGCATCAGATCCAATGGTAGTAAAAGTTAGCACAATTTCTGTACCATGGATGAGATGTGTAAACTCTGTAATTTTTGATATTTAGAATATCCTATAAACTCTGTAATTTTTCTTTATTCCCTTGGTTTGGCCCTCATGTCAAAAAAAAAAAAAAAGAAAATGTTAACCTTTCACTTTTTTCACGCCTTTCTAAAGACAATCAAATATTAATTAGTAAATCCGAAGAATGAAATAAATAATATATATTTATCATGGGAGAGGGTAGAGTGTAGAAGAGAGAAATTAAGGGACATTTTTGGACAATTTTGAAAGTTGTATTTATATATGTATTACCAAACCTAATTGCTTTTACTGTCTGTAATCATTCAAGCAATAACTTCACACTGAGTATAGCACTGAGTTATATTGGAGAATGAGGTGTGCATGCGCAGGGGGGATGAGGATGCATGAATGGTTCCTACTTATTTAGGGTCCTTAGTAAAGAGAAAGATGTGTTTTTCTATTAAGCTAATGATCAACATTACATACCACGAGCTTTACTAATTGATTTGGAGCCTAGGGTTATCAATGGTATTTAGAATGGTGAATATAGAAATCTTCACAATCATGAGGAACATTTTGTTGCGGACCATGGAGGGGTTGCTGGAAACAATTGGGCAAGTGGATATCATCAGGTTCATTACTTTCTTTATAAAATTTTATAGGTATTTTTTTTTAATTTATCTTATTGTATGTTATGAGATTTCCTTTTTCTTTCTTTGGCTAGTATTTTATCTTTCAATCAAACTGTTCTAATTATATCTCTATCAATTGCTATTTTAAATCCTATAGCAAATGGATCTTTTGGAGATATAAAAGGTTTGCAGAATTAATGTAGAGCTGTGCTATCCCATGCAGAAAAATATATCTGTGACTCTGACAAATGAGCAGGTTCTTTTGAAAACACCTCACAATACTTCGTAATTTATTTTCTTCAAGTGTTTAGGATGCTTCAAATTTTTGATATGTAGTTAAGAATCAATGTGTTTTTATTTTGTAGAACAAAATACAAAAAGGGACTTCTGCAAATGACTCCTGATAATAAAATTTCTCTATTCTTTTCTTTCTCTCAAATGGTGAATGGTATTGATCTCTAATGAGTGAAGTTCATACAATTAAAGAACTCCTTTCCATTAAGTATAGTATTAATAATATTAAACTTCTATGATTGACCTTTTGTTTTTTCTGATTTGCCATTGCTAATTAATTGTGGCTCATCATACTCATTCAATGGCAATATAAGCGTGGAGGATGCCCATCTCCAATCTTACGGGGCAAATATTGCAATCAAACCATTTTGTTAACCCTTCCAATGAAATGGAGGGGATTTTTGACATGAATAGAATATTGTTATATTATGTATAATTGTTGTATGATTAAATTTGTAAACATGTATGTTGGATTAAGTTTTTGAAAACTTGTTAGTATTATATATATATTTGTATGATTGTATTATATATTTTTTATTAATATATGATTGTATTATATTTTTTTTAATATATGATTGTATCGTATTTTTTAATGAATAATGAGCAAATTGCATTATTTTTATTACATTAAGTATTATGAAAATGAAATAAAAGTTTTTATTATAAACAAGCATTTGTATTAGAAAAAAATTATTAACAAAAATTAATAGTGGTTTTTTTCAACCAAAAGCAAAATTAGTGACGAAATTTAGCAACAAAATTTTGTTGGTAATTTAGCAACGGAATTCAGTAACAAAATTTAGCGACATAATTTTTGTTAGTAATTTAACAACAGAATTTAGTGATGGGATTTTTGTTAATAATTTAACAATGAAATTTAGCGATAGAATTTTTATTGGTAATTTAGTGATGGAATTTAGTAACAGAATTTGTGTTAGTAATTTAGTAGCAAAATTTAGCGACGGAATTTATATTGATAATTTAACGACGGAATTTAACAACAGAATTTCTGTTTGTAATTTAGCGACGAAAATTTTGTCACTAATTTTCTATCGCTAATTTAGCAACGACCATTTTACCAATGGATTTTTTATGTCATTAAATTCATCGCTAAATGTATTTAGCGACAAATTTTATTGATTTAGCGACGGAAAATTTTCGTCGTTGAAAGACTATTTTTTTGTAGTGATCCCATTACCCCCCTCCAAAAAAAAAAATAAAAATTCCAGGAATAAGGATATTTCATACTTGAGTTTCATCCCCGTTCTCTTTTATTTCTAGCTAGGGTTGCATTCCTACAAAATGGACAGGATAAAAATTATTATAATAAGGGCTTCAAAAACAATAAATTTAAACAAAGTGTCACTTTATATTTATATCCTAAACGGACCAACATCAATTTGTCCCGAAAATTCTTTATTATATTTATCATATTTTGAAATAAAATGTGTGAGTTTTATAGTCATATTTAATTAGTGTGAGTGTGTGTATAACTTTACTATTTTTAGTTTTTAAATTATTTTATTTTAAATAAACCACAATATTTGTAAGTTCTTAAAAATGCACTTATATATTTTTTTGGTTACGAAAATAGTTTTTTTATTATGAAATCCGAATCTTCTTTTTTTAAGAAAAAAAAGATACAAAGGACACGTTATTTAAATCCGAATGTTATATTAAAACGTGAAAGATGAATTTCATAGATTATATTAATGGAAAAAAAATTTCAAATATTGTCTTACGTGTGTCTGTTCTCCGAGAACTTTACTTTATATATGTTTTATGAATTATTAAGAATTAACTATTAAAAACAAATTCCTAAAAGTGGGAATCAAAATTTCCGTGTATCCAAACAAGGTCACAGGTAGAGGTGTTCATGATTCGGTTTGATTTGGTTTGATACTCAAATTTAAACCAAATCATACTCTACGGTTTAAAATTTTTATAAACTAAACTGAACCACAGTTTACTGTTTGATTCGGTTTCAAATCATGGTTTGTGATTTATAAAATAAAATGAATTAAATTCACTACTTTTATAAAAAAAACTTTAATAGAGTTTTCCTAAAAATTGGTCATCCATTTTTTTCCCAACATGTTTAACTTAATAAATTCATTATTTATTAATTAATTATAGTAGTTATACATTTTATAAAAATATATTTATATTATTTTACAGAATTTCACTCTTACTAATAGAAATTACACCCTAAAAAAGAAAAATAATCAATTATTAGAATGAATATAAATATAAAAGATAATAAAAAAAATATACAGTCAAATAATAAAAATATACTATATATATAAAGATAGGATTTTTAGTTTTGTATATATATAAACTATACCGTTTGGTTCAGTTTATACGGTTTGTCTAAATATCCAATTCAAATAAAATCACACTCTACGATTTGGTTCAGTTTCATACGGTTTGATTCGATTTATACGGTCTAATCGGTTAGTTTGGTTTGTTAAACATCCCTAGTCACAAGTCATTGTTCAAAATGTTAGGTAGCTATCGGCGTGCGATGGAATATTCTTTTTATGTTTATTTGCACCTTTTGAAAATAAAATTCCTCTATGTTTAGAGCTGTTTGGTTCAAAAAATAATTAAATAAATTGGTGTTTAATTTTTCATAGATCAAAAATTTTCTTTTAAAAAATTATTCCTGAAATACCGAAAACAAATTCTCAACTTTAAGAAAAATGTCATTTAAAAAAATACCCACTTGGTTTCCAAGATATAAAGGACAATAGTTTATTATCTAAACAGAAATGCAGAATTTTACAAACACAAATGCCTTATGCCCATGTTCTTCATATGTTGGGCTCGCTGAATAAGCATACAAATCATTAAAAAAGAAAGAAATAAATAAAAGAGTAATTTTTTCCTACTTTGTCGTGGCATATATGTTCTTTGTGGGCAAATACAAGTGTTTGGAATCCCATCTATGGGGGACTTCCATATGTATACAGTTCCTCTACATTCTATACTAGACGATTCCATCTCTCTTCTTAACCTATAGCCTTAATGCTTCCTTTCTTCCTTGGTAAAACACTGAGTTGTGTCGAGTTGAGTTGAGTTGAGTTGTAGATAGGAGAAAAACTTGTTATTCCTTGGCTACCTATTTGATAAATCTCCAGCAAGAGATAGCCGTGAGAGGAGGAATATACAGGCCGAGGAGACTAACACAGCCCCTGCGAAACAGGCAAGATCAAACGCCGTAACCAAAGGTACGCTCTTGAACTTCTCCAGCAATCCCACTTGCAGTATCATCATCATCGTGTGCCCGATCTTCGACTTCGCTTCTTCGACGGACTTCATTCCTACCCACACCTGGAAGTGTCTGCAAAAACATATTCCAAGAATTAATAGCTTATTAGCAACTTGGACAAACAACAGTGGTGCTTCCTTTTTTTTTATTACTTATTTTGATGCTTATAAATTCAAGTTGCATGATTAAATCTTATACTTTTTTTAATTGTATCAATTTACTCCTCCTCTCCCCTTAGGGGATGTTGAAATAGTCGAATAATATATGCATTATTATGTGACCACCATTGCTACTAAACACTAAATGTAGGTTAGTGAAAAATGAACGAGCAACGTGTTTGGCAGCAGGTTGTTTTGGAAGAGTGTTTGGGGAGAATTTTCAGACTTAGATCCATGTTTGGAAAACAAAAGAAAATGTTCTCACAATTCTTAGAAAATATTTTCCTCTGGAAATGAATTAACTAAATTACAAGTTTCCAAGTTTCTGTTTTTTCTGTTCTCAAAACACACGAATCCCTGCGAGGACAGGGATATAACTAGAAAGAATCCTTGCGAGGATAAAAGCGCGCCCTCACCTTGAGGCGAAAAGGCCAAAAAGGTTTGAAGTGGTAGTTGTGAGCCTTTTCCTTTGAGATGCTTCGAGCCCACAAACATGACATGCAAGCCTATACCAAATATAAGCATTGCATTTCCTACCAGGAACATATCTGCATCATGAAATTCATATTCATTACTAACCCTATTCATACAGATTATTACGGAGGAGGGGAGGAGGAGAATAAGAAGAAGAAAAGAACAACAACAACAACAACAAGAAGAGAAATGAACGGGTACCAAGTGCTTCAATTAGTAATTGCACCACCTCCCCTGATCAGAATTTTGAGGCAATGCATGAAAGTAGTGGAAATACGACTCTAGAATGTTAAAAGAACCCTGCAGTCACATTTTGAAATATCGTTGTTATAGAGAGAGAGAGAGAGAGAGAGAGAGATTGTGAAGTTTTCTGATTGATATAATATATTGGTTTCTTACCTCTACAAAACACAAGATTGACCCAAGTAAGGATCCCACAACAGCAAACAATGTAAAGAAATCGGCAATCAATAATGATCTGCACAACAACCATGAGTTCATATGAATTAAACTCATTGCTATAGTTTCCATCATGTAATTTTACGATCAAATTTTTTTTTCCGTAGAGTAAAAAAAAAATCTATGATCCAATTGCGTGTCTCATGTGGATGTCAACAAATGCGTCAACATCCGGACATGTTGATATTTTAGTCATGCATGAACAATAAGGTCACAGAAGCCATTACACTCAGAAAATAAAATTTCTCCTCGCTTGATGTCAAGGCGTTTGATATCTAGGCTTTTTTGGCCAAAAGACCCAACATATAAACCCAGAAAGCCAAAAAACCCCCTCAGTGATTATATCCCTTCAGTTGGTTAAGCTCTATATTCACTTGCTAATCCTCCAAAATCAACCTGTAAAACCAAATATATCATAAGCAAAACATCAACAACGTACCCTTTCGATAAGCATCTGGGCATGCAACCTCCACGCCCTGCGCCTCGTGACCTCCTTCAGGACCAAAAGCGCCGTGCCAGTGACATTCGAAAGCAGAGAACCCAGATCCAGCCCCGTAACCGTTTTTGACTCCGAAGTCACTGTCCCCTCCCTGGCGGCGATGGCCGCCCTCGCCACTACCTCGGGCCTCTCGCCGCCGCCTCCTAGCAGCCTCTTCTCCCCGCAGAAGCACCTAAACAGTGCGAAATTGTTTACCTTCAAACTAGAGGCTGAAGAAGAAGGAGAAGAAGAAGCAAGACCCAGAGGCTTGGATGTTCGAAGCAGAATCAATCTATTGGTTGCCATTGTTGCAGAAGACTTGGCTTTGTTTTTGCTGCACCTGTGCATATGCGTACTTATATTTGTGGGGTTGTCTCAGAGAAAGAAAAAGAGCACATAAGAGAGAAGATTCGACGCAAATTAGCTATAGCAGTGTCGTTTAGCGGAAGAGATTTCGCGGCACTTTTACGCTTTTCTTGAAGAGGTGGGTTGAATAGTTGAACATTGCAAGCGCTTGTCCTTCACGTGAATTTAGATTAATGAGTAGCAAGGCCAGCGTGTGGCCCAAGGGAGCTCTGGACCGGATACTTGCCCGTCCGTATCTCTACGCGACTTTTATTGTGGGCTGCTTCCAATCTTTGGCTTGGAAGGAGAATGAGAGAGGAGTCCGCGCACGTGGACGGCGTACAGAACTAGGCTTCATTGCGATGGTCTCAGCCGTTAAATAATTCGATGGACAAATTCACTGTACATGAGAGCTAAGTTGAACTGGGAGGGTTGGACATGTATCCGGGATTCAAGTGGGAGTTGGTAACTTGCGGCGAAGATGCTTTTCCCGTCACATCAAACAGAAATCCAAATTTCTAGTTCTTACCTATCCATTTGTCTTTTTACAAGGTTTGGAATTCCTACGTTTTTGTTATAAATAAGGATGGATTAATTATCACATGTATATAATGTAAGTTGTATAGAAATTAATACTATTGGATTGATGGCGTACGATTTAATGAGTGTTTTGATTTAGTAGAGTTTTGTGCTATTTTTTCTATTAAAAAATTTAACATTTGTGATGTTTAATTGGCTTCAAGAAGAAAATTAATTTTTCCTTGTTCCATCATTTTTTTAAAAAAATCATTGCAGATGTAGAAAAAAAAAATAAATATTTTTGACCATCTATCTCTTCTTCCAAACCTATTTTAAAAGTTAAAAAAAATAAATAAATTATTGATAAAAAAATATAAAAAAAGATCAAAAAATTAACTCCATAAAATTAAATTTTCAAAAAATGGATTTTTTATTTTTTCCTTAAATTTTTAACTTATTTTGTATTAAATCATACAATAAAAAAAATTTGAAAAATCAAAACTAATGTCACACCCCAACCCGAGAGCGTGACCGACACTAGATTGACGCACCAACCCTAGTAAGCCTCTGACTAGAATGAAGTAGATAAAACATTTTATTAGAAAACTATCAATATATATAACAAAACACATCTGAACTATACACGGAGCGTCTAAGTATAAAAAGGTAAATATGCAAAAGTGTCCGTACAAAAATCAGTGCAGTTGTGACGGAACTGATGCAGGAGCTATCGCTGCCAAACAGAACTGAAATCTGGAAGGTGGAGTAAAAGTGGTGAGTATAAAACTCAGAGAATAACAGAACTACTCTAATATATGTCGGGATAGGAACCATAACCATTTAAAACACACGTGTCATTTCCAAACTCAACAATAGTCATGCCATACAGAAGAGATAATCTAGTCAAGCATTCTTCCTCTTGCTCTTACCTCTAAAAGCATATCAAACAACCTATGACCTGCCACACCGATTAAAAATCTTCCTGAAATGCAGCTCATCCTCCGCATCCCATGTGAAATATTTCTACACAATTTCAAAATTAAAAAATGTTAGTATAATATTATCATTTAAATAAAACAACTAATTACTAAAATACATACTTTAAATTCTTTGAACCATGGATTAGAATGAACAGTCCTACAAGTACGATAAAAAGATATACATCACGCCTTGATGATAGATGTAATTACATGAGCAAGCCTCAGTAGGAGAATCATACTTGAAACTTAATAACAATCACTTTATTAGTCATATAATTTAATTAGTAGAAATCAAAATCTTAACATATAATTAATAAAAATTTTACCTATTTTCCCCAATAAATCTAATGTGTAATCTTGTTAGAATTATCTACCTCTAAAGAACTCGAAGATGGAACAGAAGACTTATCAAAATTAGACTCAAATGTCTCCCAAATATGGGAGACGTGGGTGCGACATTGATAGAGACGAGTCCTGAATCTGAGTGTTGCATAAAATTGTTGCGATGGTTAGACATGAGGATAAGTATAACCATAGTCATACTAAACCATATGTATTGTGATCAGATAGTCAAATATGGTAATGAGCTTATCATCTATGGTGATGGTTTGTGCT
>CAJVSB020000158.1:0-78869 GCA_911865555.2 Thlaspi arvense
GAATGGGGTAGTTCTGCTCATGCTTCTTAAGCTTTCAGGACGCGTAGGCTATAACATGATCATTCTACATCAGTACGCAACCCAGGCCCACTCTATAAGCATCACAATACACTGAGGAGTCTCCCTGTCCCAGACGGTAATGCTAAAATGGGTGCCGAAGTTAGACGACTCTTCAGTGTCTGAAAGCTCTCTTCACAAGCATCTGACCACTAAAATTTTACCCCATTTTGGGTCAACTAGGTCAAAAGTGCAGCCAACTTAGAGGAGTCTTTTACGAAACGGCGGTAATAGCCAACTAAGCCCAAAAAACTACGAATCTCGATAACCAACTTAGGCATAGGCCACTGCTGTGTACCGCCTGAACTTTGCTATCATCAACGGCAATGCCTTCCTTTGAGACCACGTGCCCCAAGAAAATCACTTTATCTAGCTAGAACTTGCACTTTGAGAATTTTGCATATAAGCGATGATCTCTTAGGGTCTGTAATGCCTCCCACAAATGTGACTCATGCTCCTTCGTGCTCCTAGAGTACACCAGTATGTCGTCAATGAAGACGATCACAAAACGATCTAGGAAAGGCCTAAACACACGGTTCATCAGGTCCATAAAAGTAGCTGGAGCATTGGTCAAACCAAAAGACATCACCAAAAATTCGTAATAGACATATCGTGTCCTAAACGCGGTCTTCGGGATATCCTCAGATCTGATCTTTAGTTGGTGATACCCATATCACAAATCAATCTTCGAAAAACACACCGCCCCATGCAACTGATCAAACAAATTGTCTATCGGGGCAGTGGGTACCTATTACGTATCGTCACCTTGTTAAGCTAACGATAGTCAATACACAGCGCCGCATACTATCATCCTTCTTTTTCACGAACAAAACTGGAAGCACCCCAAGGAGACGTGCTCGGATGAATAAAACCTTTACTCAAAGGTCTTGCAATTGTACTTTTAATTCTTTCAACTCCGCTGGTGCCATGCAATACGGAGGTATGGAGATCGGCTATGTGTCTGAAACTAGGTCGATGCAGAACTCAATTTCCCTCTCAGGAGGGATACCAGGTAAGTCCTCAGGAAATACATCGGCAAACTCCTTAACAATGGGAACCTGCTCTATGCTCGGCTCCGTCACTCGGGTGTGTCTTGATTTAAGGCCAGAATCTCTGACATCTTCTAGATTAAAAGGCGCTTCGCCCTCATATAAGATATAACTCGAACTGGGGCTATGCCATAATCACCATAAAGTACTAGTGGAGGCTCATCAGGTATCTCGAACCTCACTGTTTTAGTATGGCAATCTAATGTGGCATAACAAGAAGCCAGCCAGTCCATGCCCAAGATTACATCAAAGTCAAAAATATCTAGAACGATCAGGTCCACCATGAACTCCCTATCTTTCACTCGGATTGAATAGGATTTATACACCTGCAGAACTAAGACAAGCTTCCCTACAGGGGTGGCCACAAGGAAAGGCTGCTCTAAAGGAACGGATGAAAACTCGAATCGAGTAGCGAAAATCGGAGATACATAAGAGTAAGTAGGTCCGGGATCAAATAATGTGCATGGTCAAAAGAAAATATAGTAACCATGCCTATAACTACGACATTAGATGCCTAAGCATCCTGTCTAGTCAAGGCATTACGCGCACCTGACCTTTCCCGGCCTAGCCGCGTCCTCTACCTCTCAATCCTCGTCCTGTGCTCGATCTGGCTGATCACAATTAGGCTAAACTGTCTTATTAGGCTGGCCTGGTGCATGAGGGTCTGGCTGTGGACAGTCCTTAATCTTATGCCCGATTTTGCCGCAACGATAACAAGCTCCATTATTTCTGCGACACTGCCCTGATGCTTATACCCGTATGTGCCACATGCTGGGGCATCACTGATATAAGTAGTGGACTTGTAGTGCTCGGATTGCGCCACACCCCTATTCCCTGTAGCTGGTGTAGATATGGCTGCTGATAGTCGTCCCAGGCGGTGGTGCCTCAGTCTGCGCATGTCGTTGAGGACCTGAAATGTGGGACCTCTATATGAACTCTGACACTCCACTAAAGAATCCCGAGTCTTAACCTTCTTACGGGGCCCCTCACCATCTTTTGTTCGTCTCTCGGGCTTCTATGGCTAGGGCAGCATCCACTGCCTCAGCATAAGTGTACCTCCCCATCTGTGAAGCCAAGGCCCGAAACAAAGGTGTCACCAGACCTCTAATGAATCTCTTTAGCCTTCATAATGTCATCAGGTACCAGGTGCGGAGCATATCGAGATAAATGATTAAAGTGGGCGTCATACTCCAGTACCGTCATATTCAGCTCCCTGTCTAAGGCACTCGAACTATACTGCCAGTTGGTCCCTCTTATTTGCTGAGAGGAACCTATTCATGAATACGCTAATGAACTCCTCCCACGTCATCGGCATTGCCTCCTTGGGCCTCCCGGATAATATAGTCTTATGCCAAGACCTCGCTAGATCATGTAGTCTGCAAGTAGCCAACTCCACGCGCCTCTGGCTAGAGCAGTTCCATCACCTCAAATATGATCTCCATCGAGTCTATAAAATGCTGTGGATCCTCAGTAGGATCTCTCCCAAAGAAGGGGGGTGGCTTAAACTTAAGGAAGTCCATGACCTGGGTATACAGCCAGGTCTCATGCTAGCGATGCCCTGAGGCCATCTGTGTGATAATAGTATCAGTATGGACCTCATGTCTCCGCTGAACTGACTCCTGTCCAACCTCTAAGGGAATCTCTCGAGTCCTCTGAACTAAACTCGGCTGGCCAACTATGCCAGCCTCTGGCACTTCTAGACCTGTGTCCACTAGGGTCTTGGTCCTCCCCTGGTCCAGTATCCTTGCAATCATGGACATCATGGCCTGCTGTGTTCCTTGAATGCTAAGTAAGGTCTCAGCTAATCGATTTGAAGTATCGGCAAGTGGGGCCATCTCATTAGCCTCTATCTGTCTGCCTCGACTAGCAGTTCTGCCACGGCCCCTCCTCTCCCCCTATTTCCCTGTCCTCTACCTCGTGCAGGCACGGATGGCTGTCTGTCTGATTGTATCTGTGGAGAGGGCAGCCTGTCTCGTGGTGCCTCAAGAGCAACTAAATTCTCAATATCGAGCTCCTGATCGCGATTCTCGTATAAAGGGTCCATTTATCAAGAGATTTCAACAATGTATGACGGAAGTCAAAACGAAGGTAAGACTAGAAAAACAATTGAATTCAGAGAACAAAAACTCCTAATCGCCCTTCTATGGCGTCTCGATTATCATAGTGGCCGGCTCACCACCACAATCGAAACCCACAGATGAACGAGTGCTCCACTGACCACAAAGAACCTAGAGCTCTAATACTAACTTTGTCATGACCCAAATTTTGGATACGTGACGGCGCAAGAATCAGAATAAATCCCAACTCATGCAAGCCTGACAGAAACACTGAATTCTATTGAAAATCAGAAAATTTGATATAACTCAAATAAAACCAAACCAAGCTACTGAAATATCAAACATAAAACAGAATCCTGTCTGTAGTCAAATAGAGGATACTAGAGTCCAGAAATACAAAGTCTGATAAATCAAAATCACTAACTGTGAACAGAAAAAAATCTAACTGATGACACGGACTCCCCTCAGCAAGCAGGGCCCACCGGATCAGCGTACTCAGAATGTGGAAAAAAATAAGGGTGAGTCTATCGACCCAGTGAATAATAATCTGCATTTACAAGATCAAAGGACATGCATACAGTTTATAACAGGTAATTTTTACTAAAACATATTTATTTTCTAAACACTTTCCATCATTTAGGGAGTTCGTAATTCTGAACGTAACATTATCAGGAAATAGATCGGCGACACACAGTCAACCGATAACCAAGACAGCGACACACAGTCAACTGATAATCAAAGCAGCAACACACAGTCAGCTGGTTAATGGCAAATAATGCCCAGGTAATAACATGGCAACATATGCCCTGATAACTGAATGGCAACACATGCCCTGAAAACTGAATGGCAACATATGCCCTGAAACTGAAATGGCAACATATGCCCTGAAACTGAAATGGCAACATATGCCCTGAAATGTCTAGCACCATCACCCTTGCTAGATAGGGACCCGTACAGGATGCAAATCATGCTAAAGTATACTGCCGTCAGCTGCAGTGTTCAAAAATCTGAAACTCCCACAAAATAATGTTTTCCAGATTTAACAAAATAGTTAACTGAATAATTCTATGTACTGATATAAAATTGAGTTAGATATAAATAACAGATAAATTTCCAAAACAAATTTAGAAATTTCATGCATGTCCCTTGTC
Organism: Thlaspi arvense; assembly: GCA_911865555.2. Classification (NCBI taxonomy): domain Eukaryota; kingdom Viridiplantae; phylum Streptophyta; class Magnoliopsida; order Brassicales; family Brassicaceae; genus Thlaspi; species Thlaspi arvense. The sequence continues at coordinate 4,315 of CAJVSB020000158.1, forward strand.
ATATAATTTAACAAGAATTTAATCAGATTTGCAAAGAATTACTTAATAAATAAAAATAGATTTAAATTAAATATGGAAAGCAGAACGGCTCATAAATACACATTACTACTCACAGAATGACGAAACCGAGAAATCCAACACCGGACGACACAGCTCAATCAGGATCGTGCGATCAATCTGAATTAGGAAATAATAGTATAACCAAATTTATATTTCTAATAATAATAATTTAAAAGTAAAACAATTTCTAGGGTTTTCGTACCCGAGCTCCGTACTATAATTATTTAAGTTCCGAACCGGTCAAATTCTTCACGAACCAAGTGTCAACGTCTTAAACCATTCCCTTAAAATATCAAACCAGAAATTTTATAGGTGAATTGGTGAGTTTTTTTCTTTCTATTTCCTTTCTTAAATAAATTATTTTCTTCTTTTCATTATTATATATCTTCTTTTTTTTTTCTGTTTTGGGTTCCGGGTTCCGGGCTGTGGCTGAGATCCAACCCGCGTGGAAACCTAGCCCGTTACTTAAATTTGGCCTGCATTTACACGCCCATAACCGGACCCAGTGCAGACTTGCAAAGCTCCGGATCTCATACTCTTAACCCGAAAACTGAACACAAGGATGGAGGATTCTTACCTGGAATTGCCTCAAGCTTCTGAGATCAACGTTGTAATCGTACTCGGAAGGACCAACCGACTCCCGATGTGTAGGTTCTCGATCGATTTTATGGACATTTTCGTGAACTTTCTGGATTTTCCCTTAGTCGGCTTCGACAGTGTACCGACAGAAGAAAATCCTGTTTGCAGAAGCCTATTTGGAACAATTGGTTTGAGCTTTCAATTTTGTGAGACTTGATTTACACATTTATAGGATCGATCAGGGAAAATTTCATTAAATCGACCATAGATTTGATCGGATTGTGAATCTAGATTCGGAATATGGATTTGGGGACAATCCAATTGGATCTATTTTTATTAAAATCTTCGATTTGGTCCCCTGACTTTCTAATTCCTCGAAATTTAATCCCTTATCTTCTAATTTTTATTCGATTTAGTCCCTAATTATTTTGATTTATTCTAATTTGATCCCCCTAGTTTGGATTCTTTTTGATTTAATCCTTGAAGTTCCTGATTTGTTCGATTTAGCCTGTAGTTTATAGAATTTCATAAATACCCTAAATTAGGGGTATTACAAAATTTAAGTACAAGAGAGTTTGTATGTTGAAAAATTCACAAGTATATTACAAGTAGTATAATTTCAATACTTGTCCCAATTTTAATTTTCAGTAATCAAAAACAAACTATTGTATGATGAAATATTTATAAAGCATGCCATAAATATTATAAAACAGTTAAAGATTTGCAATTAAATAAGTAATTATTCATAATAAATTTTTAAAAAATACACCTAAGAACAAGTATTATCACTCATAGTAAGAATGTAATTGATGTATACTAAGGCTATATAACCACATGACTCTCTGAGCAAGAGAATAAATAGTTCCACAAACCTAGAATCAAAATATAACATTAATCAACAACTCACTCTTCAGTTCTTGTAGCTCTAATTATTGTTGTGAACTCTAATCCTCAACTCATTTATATCTAATCTACGCCTTTCTCTTCTAAACAAATTGGTATGACTGAGTAATTTTCATTTATCAAATAAAATTACAATGAAAGTTTGCTAGTTTAACTTATCTCTGGGATTTTCTCAATACATACCCTCAAGTCTATAGATTTGCAAAGTTAAATAATTTAGACATATTTTCTTATTGTATCTCTAAAAGCTAGAGAGTTCTAGAGTCCAAGGCTGAAGATGCCACTAGGCGCTCGGCCTTTTCTATTGTTCTGTTTTGATAGAAGAGCTTAGGCCATAACTACGACAGTGCCCCTAGCCAAATAGAGCTAAAGCCACGACTATGACTGTGCCCCCCTTTGTGGCCATACGTCAGACTAATAAGAGAGAAAAGAGAAACCACAACCAAAATAATAAAAGAGTAATTTAAATTCTGAATCCACTACCACCTCTGGTCCATTTGGAGAGATATGGCAAAGTAGGACCTGACCAAGCCAATAGGTTTTTCAAGACTCAATCGTTTGTAATAGAGAAATACCATCGATGACTATCAGCTAGAGTATTCCAATGTTGGCTTCATTAGGCTCAGCACAACAAAGGAGTCCTATATTGTTGACTATAATAGGTTTAGCTCAGCAGGGGATCATGTGCTCAGTGCTGCGTCCGACCACACCCGTCTTTAACCTTTCTATAATAATTATTATTGCAGGATCAGTACTACAGAGAGAAATACAGGATAAGGGAGCTATGATCTTACTCGTAATTGGTATACATAGGGGCAGAGCTCAAATATATATACTTATGCGTAGCTTACATATATATACTTATATAGAGAGGAGCGCAGTAAAAAAGAAGCAATCGGTATTGCTAGTTGAGAGAGGGGGTAAGGAAGAAGCACAAATACGGAATAAATGGAAGAAGGAAGAAGATCACATCGAAGAAAGCTTGAAAGAGGAGGTGATTTGGATTTACAAAACAAAGGTCCAATTACTTCAGCTAGCCCGCTTCTTCAAGGTGCTGTCATAGCGCTGGCTCTATTATTGTCCAATCACTACAAGAAATATGTAAATTACTGACGCAAAAAAAAAGGTCGGTAAGATAGAAATTTGCATCGGTAATAGGGTTACTGACGCAAAACCATTCGTCGGAAAAATCACCGTTGGAAAAAATTTACCGATGCAAAAAATTTTGCGTCAAAAATTTCTGACAAAGTTTGGGTTATAGAATGTGTCAGAAATTACCAACGCAATGATTGCGCCAGAAAATACCGATGCATCATCATATTGGAAAATACCGACACAAGACTACGTCGGAAAATACCAACGCAATCATTGCATTGGAAATTGCATCGGTAAGGAAAATAAATTTTTTTAATTATTAAATATTAAATTGTTTTATTATTAAATATTAAATTGTTTTTAGGATTATTAATTATTAAATTATTTTTTATTATTAATTATTTATTTTTAATATTAATTTTAAAAATATTTGAAATATATATTTTATGAAATTTATTTAAGACATTTACATAAAACTGAAATAACATGTGTATAAATAATATTCAAATATCTTATTACAAACATAAAATAATGTATCACTAAATATATATATGAAACAAAATCTCAAAAAAAGATCACTCCCAATAGCCGCCATCACCCGACTGAGATGCAGAAGAGTCAGAATTGTGAGCAGGCACGGAGGGCATGGTTGATAAGGTGGTGTGCTCCTTATCCTTCAACCACCTTAATCAGGTGTTAAAGGGTAAGCTCCATGCTCCCCACCTTCTGCCGAAGCTCTTGATTATCCTGACGGAGAGTCTGCACCTCTGATCTCACAAACTGATCCGTACTGTCGAATAGAGGATAATGGACTGACTGAGAAGAACTTTGCCGTCCAAGACCGTATACACGGTCGAAAGCTCTCCCCCCAGCGCACTTCTCCCACAGCTGAGTGTCTGCAATCCGTTGAGACTCTAGAGTAGACATCTCCTCAAGTGTCGATTGGGAGGATCGGGCAGCCTGGAAGTCAGCTTACATACACAAAGTATATCATAAAATAGTTTAATAATTAAATATGTTAATTATAAAAAGTTAATAAATAATATAAGTATACTTACATAAAATTTAATAAAGATGTTAAATAAAATTTACTTACATAAGTCTTCTCGATTGCCGGTCCACCCACACCTCCTCACCATCTTTCTTTCTAACATGCGTATGCTTAAAAACCTCAAAAAAATGGAGAGAGTCCTCCCGGTCTCTTTTTCTTGCAATAATAAATAATAAAAATTTGTGATTATTTATAACTATGAAATAATAATAAAACTTATGTACAGGAATAAAACTTACCATCCTCGTAGCATGCTCATGTGGCAGAATAAAGCCTCATGTGTGGAGAAAATCGCCTTTTCTGAACGGCGGTTCCCTTTATTCTAGGAGCTTACCCTACTAAGCCTCTCTCCTCTCCAATAAGTCTGAAGCTCCTCCCACACAGAAGGCGGGATCCAGTCTGGTCTACCTCTAATCCAGGCATCTCAAAGCATATCGGACAGCCTATGAGATCCACGAGTACTAAATATCTATCTAATGGCTGGCTCGTCTCATGGATCCCATGTACAATATTTCTGCATAAAGATAGAAATAAACAATTAATAAAATATTAATTAATATTAAAGATAAAAAAATATTTAACCATGACTGCATTGAAATACGAACCTGGAACTCATCAAACCACAAATCACGAGGAACTGCCCTCTATGTGGGATAACATGACGTGAACTTCAATCGAATGACTGCTGTGATGGCATGAGCAGCAATCATCGAAGGATGAAATCTGCAACAGCAAAAAATTATAAAATTAATACTGATATTTGATGCATTAAGAAATATTTATTAAAATTTTTTGAATAATACTTACCCGATGTCACCAACGGGCCTGATCAGCTTCTTCCCAGAACTACTACAACATGTGCCAAATGATCCGACTCAAGCAGGGTCGGACGGAGAAGAATCTGGTACGAGGATTGAATGAGTAATGCTATCAGTAGAGGCAGCCATACTGCAGACAGACGATGGTGAAACAGGTCCTTCAACAGTAGATGGAATAGGCACGTATCTGGGAGTAGGCATGAACTAAGGAGGTCACGACACGTATTGAGACTGTGGAGCCCCGTAATCATAATAGGCACAGGTAGGATCGTGGGGCTCCCTGATAATAATTGGCGGCAATGGGCCTGATAGGTCGTGTACATGAGGATCGCACCGCTTCTTCGAGCACCCTTATCGGGTCTACGCTCGGAATCCATCTATATTAAGAAATATATATAAATATAATTTTTTCTTAAAATTATATAAGATAGAATGAAGTATTATTTAACTTATTTTAAATTAATATATAATTTTTTTAAAATTGATATGTAATTTGTTTTTTAATAACCTCTATAGTTCCAAAATTAAGGAAAAAAACAAATTATTATACAATGAAATAAAACAGATTAATTACTCAAAAATATAGTAGAAAATTCATTATCGCAAAAACATACAAAACAAAAATACAACAATTCAATCTGAACAACTTTGATCATCTTCATTCACCACCTTTTCATCCTCCTCTTCATCCTCATAATCTCCCGATGGTTCAATGTCGTCACCGTATTCAATAAATTCTTCCTCCTCATCTTTATTTTCATATTGATCATCTTCTGTCAGTTGTTCTTGATCCAACTGTCCTTGATCAATCTCGTCGTATAATCCTGCTTCATGACGCAATCCATCTAATGGATCGACATCAATTACTAGCATTACATGAGACATAAACCTTTATTGATAAAATTCTTCAACACTTACATTCTCAATTTTTCTTTGCCCGGTTGGTTTTGTTTTCATAACCACCCACCAATGGGCCTTATCCCTTCGAATGGCTGGATAAAAAATATATATTAAACTTGTCTAGCATTTTGAGCAATGATAAACGGATCATATTAATTATATTCCCTACTGTAATTAACATCAATAATGTTATAAAAGGGATGAACTCTTGAACCACGAGGTTTTCTTGGATCAAACCATTTACACAAAAACAAAACAACCATTTTTATAGGTTTGCGTGGATATTCGAATTCTATAACTTCTTGAATGACACCATAATATTCAATTTCTCCCACACTGTTAACACCTTTTACACATACACCGCTATTAACAGTTTTTCTTCCTCGGGAGTATTCATCTGTGTGGAACTTATAACCATTCACAAAATACTTGTGGTACGATCTCACACTTAAATTTGGCCCCAATGCTAAATCACGTAAGTGCAGATTTGTGACACTATTGGCAAGATCGTGCATCTATTTATAATATATTGAGAAAAAGTTAACTACATAAAATAATATCATAACTTCATGTGTAAATGATATATTTACGTAAGCCTTAAATCAGGCGAAAAATTCATTTTGAATCCGTGACCTAGCATATTCTTGACTTATGCCATTCAAATGTAAAAAAGAAACTACAAATAAAAAAAATAAACAACACTACATTATTTATCATCCTATAAACGTTATAAATAACGCAAATAATATTGAAGTAAAACTTACTCAATGAATGGTTGTACTTCATTGCAATTTAGAAGAACGTGCAAAGTTGCAAAATACATCTCTTGTTCTAATAGATATCTATTTGCACAAGCTCCAGAACTACGACTAGGTTGATTAAAAATTGAGAACATTGGGAGACAACTGCTCACACCATCATCATCATTTCGAGACAGTCTCATTCTAGATGACAACATGCCGGCCTCAAAATAATATGAAGTGAAATGCAAAGTTTCACGAGCCAAGTATTGTGCACATATGGAACCCTCAACTCGTGCTTTATTCTTTACAAATCTTTTTAAACTCTCCCATGCACCTTAAAATATATAAACCAAAACATTAAATGACATTATTCTTTACAATTATGTCACAAATATACCCAAAAAAAATTTGGACTAAGACCATTTAGAACATTACCTTTCAAATGGATACATCCATCTGTATTGAACAAGTCTTCCAGCTCTGGCCTCATATGGAAGGTGTACAATTAGATGCTCCATTGAATCAAATAATGCTGGTAGAAAAATTCTTTCAAGTTTACATAATATCACTGGAATATTTTGCTCTAGTTGCAATAATTCCTCCTCTCTGAGTGTAGTGGAGCATAAATCCTTAAAAAACTAACTTAATTTGGTAAGAGGTTTCCACACAGCATCAGGTAAAAAATTGAAAGCAATCGGAAATAGGCACTCCATAAATATATGACAATCATGACTTTTCATTTCATGTATATTACTTGTTTGTGAATCAAAACACCTTGTCAAATTAGAAGCAAATCTATCTGGTATTTTCAATTCTCTAACCCAATTGTACACAACTCTTCTTTCATCAACAGTTAGACTATACTTTACTTTTGGTTTCACAATTTTTCCATTAGGCAACGTGACAAGTTCCGTATCCCGCCGCCTTCAAATCTCTGCCAAGTCAATCCTTGATTTGATATTATCTTTTGTTTTCAATCTAATATCCATTAAAGTATAAAATATATTATCAAAAACATTTTTTTCAACATGCATCACGTCAAATTATGCCTAATCAAAAGCATTTTCTAATACGAAAGCTACCAAAACATACTCTGCTTAGTCCAATTATGGTATACCCCAGATCCCAGTAATTTAGATCGACCATGCTCAGCCACTTTGGGAAGAAAGCAAACTCTATTCCACAATTGTTTACCAGATAGTCTAGGTAGCGGTTCATCAGTTTCAACCCTATTCTTTATAAAATCTCTTTTATTCCTCCTAAATACATGATCACACAGCAAAAATTGACGATGACAGTCAAACCATGAATTCTTACCACCATGCTTTAGAGTAAAAGCTTTTGTTTTCTCCATACAATAAGGGCAAGCTAATTTACCAACAATCATCCACCCAGACAATATTTCATATGCAGGAAAGTCATTGATTGTCCAAATTATAGCTGCACGCAACATAAAATTTTGTTTTGTACAAACATCATATGTCAAAACACCTATGTGCCACAACAATTTCAATTCATCAACCAAAGGCTGTAAATAAATATCAATTAAGCTATTGGGATTTTTCGGTCCAGGTATAATACATGTCAAAAACATGTAAGGTTTTGTCATACATATTTCTGGTGGAAGATTATAAGGAGTGACAATTACAAGCCAACAAGAATATAACTTAGACGACTGACTAAATGGAGTAAAACTATCAGAACATAATCCAAACCTTATATTCCGAGGCTCAATTGCAAAGTTATGATATACTCTATCAAAGTACTTCATGCTTTCCCATTTGATGGATGACTCAAAACACCCCGAGGTCACCTATTTTCATAGTGTCATCTCATATGAGGTGAAGAATTCATTAATTTATATAACATTTGCAATCTTGGAATAAGTGGCAAATAATACATCGACTTTATTGCCACATTTTTGAAATTTCTCTTTCCTACTCTACATGGTCGATATCTTGGTTTTTGACAAAATTTACATGAAAGTTCATCAATGTCATCTTTGTAGTACAACATACAATCATTCTCACAACAATCAATTTTCATAACTTGCAACCCTAACTTTGACACCAATTTTTTAGCCTCGCAATAAGATCCCGATATGTGAATATTCTCATAAGAATTCGTTTCACACACAAGCTCAACCATCAAATCAACACACTGCTGCATAAAATTCCAATCAGACTTGATGCTCATTATTCTAGTTGCAACAGACAATTCGGAATAACGAGACCTCTGCCATAATGGTCTATTTGTTGCATTCAGTAAGTCAAAAATTTTTTAGCATCAGTATTAGGAACATCATCCATTCTCTGCTCAAAATGAGCATAATACTCAGGCCTACTAGAATCATGTATCATCTCCTAGTATCTATTTAAATTCTCAGGTTGATTACTCGAAGAATCACTAACATCATAAGCCCTACTTATTTCAACATTGGGCTCCTCTTTATGATAAGTCCAATACCAATACCCTTCCATAAATCCCTTTTGACAAAGATGAATCTTAACTGTAATAAGTTCTAAATATTTCAAACATTTACATTTACAACAAGGACACCAAAGCAATCTCTCTCTTATGAATTCCGGTTGTTGACAAACATACGAGAGGAACTCATCAATACCATTCACAAATTCCAGTTTCAATCCCCTTCTACCCACGTGAAGCCTACTATACATCTACCGATGATGTTCTGAAATTTCCATATCTATGAATAATCAATCAACAAAAATATGTTCTATTTGTTATCACGTTCAAAATTTTATTTTAATCAAATTAAATATATAACTACTTAAATACAACACATTTCCAAAAATTTATGATTAATTTGAATTTATGTCATTTACCTTGATTTACAATAGTTATAAGGCTTATTAAATATTACTTTCAAGATATCTCTTTAATGATTAAATAATATTTTAAATTTTAAATTTTAATTCATTAAATTTGTAGTTATAATATTTATTAATTAATATTTTAAAATATATTTCAAGTGTCATTAAATAAATAATTAAAATATTATTTCAATTCTTTATATAATTTTAATGTGTTAAACTAGCATTATTGTTTAAAATATTTTATTAAAAAATATTCTAATAACATTTTATGTCATTAGGTTATTTTATTTGTTTAAAAAAATATGTTAATAATATTTTAAATTACTATTTTATTTTTCTAAATAATAGTTTAAATTAATACTATTATTGGGCTTTTGTTAATAATATTCTAAATAAATATTTTATTTTTTAACATAATAGTATAAATTCATACTATTATATTGGATTTGTTAATAATATTTTAATTCATATTTAATTTTTTTAAATAATAGTTTAAATTAATACTCTCTAGTGGACTTTGTTAAATTTTATTTTATTAATAATAGTTTATTGGGCTTTGTTAAAAATGTTTTAAATTAATATATTATTTTATTAAAAAATATTTTAAATGAATACTATTTATTAGATTTTGTTAATAATATTTTACATTAATATTTTATTTTTTTTAAATAATAGTTTAAATTTACATTCCATATTTTAAATTAATACTATGTAGTGGACTTTGTTAATAATATTTTAAATTCATATCTTATTTCATTAATAATAGTTTATTGGGCTTTCTTAACAATATTGTAAAAATAATATTTTATTTTATTAAAAATAGTTTAAATTTATATTATTTATTGAGTTTTATTATTAATATTTAATATTAATATTTTTTTAAAAAAATAATATTTTAAATTAATACTATTTATTGTATATTTTAAATAATATTTTAAAAATATTTTAAAATATTTTAAATATTTAATTTTAAAATATTTTAAAAAAACAATTGGGCTAGGCTGGCCTGTCCGGCCCAATCACTAGGCCAAGCCCAGCAACCCAGTAGACTGGGCCAGGCCTAGCGGCCTAGCTGGGCTGCCCTGGCCGGACCGGCCCAGCGGCCCAGCTAGGCTGCCAAGGCTGTGCAGGGCCGGCCCGTTACACAAAATTTTTAAAAAAACATAAGCACAACATTAATATGCATAACACAACGTTAAAAAAATTGAAAAACAACTAAACATCCATATATATACGTGTACATAACCATATGCATTGCATGCAGTGTATAAATCTAAACAAATGGGAGAGACAAATCATACCTGCGGTGCAGTGCAATGGCGGAGTGCCTGATGGGGGGGCGGCAGCGGAGTGTACCGGGGCGGCAGCAGAGCGCAACGGGGGGGTGGCGAAGGAGAAAAAATTAGAGAGAGATGAGAGAGAAACGGAGAGAGAGCACACAAAGCCGGAGATAGAAGCCGGGGGCCGATTTATAGTAGGGGTTATCGATGCAGTGCGTCTGTAATATGCGTCGGTAACCCCTCAGTTGACAAGCCTCAGAAAACGTGACACTGCGCATTACCGACGCAGCTATTTCAAATTGCCTGCAACATCCAAAACCAACTTCAAGAAAAAGAACAAGAAAATAAAGAGAAAAGAAAAGGACAAGAAAAGAAAAAGAAAGAATGAAAGAAGAATAATAATTCTTAAACCACTTTTGTTGAGTTTTAAATTTATTTAGAGGGTATTTTGAGGAATTTGGGAAGGTAGGAAGTGTTTTGGAAGTTTTGGAAAAAAATGAAGTTTTTGTAAAAAAAAAAAAAAAAAAAAAAAAATTCCTGTAGCAACGAGGCGCGCCGCGGCGCAGCGCGATGCTCGCTGGTTTACCGCGCGTAGCGTGGCCCAGGCGCGCTACAGTGCGGCGGCCAGTGGAATTTGGCCGCTGCAGCGCGCTACAACGCGCCAAACACGGATTTTTGCCCATTTTCATGAAAATTTGGTATTTTTTTAACCCCTCCAACAACCCCTAAACTCTCTTAAATTCCTAAACACTATAAAACAAAGATTTGGGAGATGTCCTAGGGCACCCAAAATTCATCCAAAAATTAATTAGGATTAAATTGAGGTTAATTTTTTAATGAAGGGCAATATGGTCTTTTGGCTTAAGTGAGTGTTTTAAATGAGTGGGCTGCCTTCTAGGGTTTTATTTTCTTGCCATTCCCGCAGCTTTTAGAGAGAGAGAGAGAGGAGAAGAGGGAAACAAGAAATGGGAAGAATAAGGTATGTAAAATGGTCCAATCTCAAACTTCCTTTGGTTTTTCTTCAATTTTTCTACATGTTTAGCTTCCTCTTTTCATTTTATAGCTTTTAATCGGTGTAGATTTTGTATTTGGATGTTATTATGTATTGTAGAGAGAGAAAGTGGGTTTACACTCACCCATGAGATATTTTGCTTGAACCTTGTTCATTCTTGTTAAAGTAATCTTAGATGTTGTTTTGTTTGAGGATATTTATGTTCTTATTGTTAGATTAAACTTTGAATGAAGTGATTATGGTTGAAATGTGAGAGAAATGGGTGAAATAGTGTTGAAATGGAATAAAGGCATGTTTGGTTGGAGTTGAAATGGGGAAAAACGAAATTAAAGGCATGTTTGGATAGAACTCAAAGATTAGAGAGAAATTAAAGGCATGTTTGGATAGAACCCAAAGATTAGAGAGAAATTAAAGGCATGTTTGGATGAAACCCAAAGGTTAGAGAGAAATTAAAGGCATGTTTGGATAGAACCCAAAGGTTAGAGAGAAATTAAAGACATGTTTGGATGAAACCCAAAGGTTAGAGAGAAATTAAAGGTATGTTTGGATAGAACCCGAAGGTTAGAGAGAAATTAAGGGCATGTTTGGATGAAACTCAAATGTTAGAGAGAAATTAAGGGTATGTTTGGATGAGACCCAAGAGCTAGAGATGGAGGAAAATTGTATTTGTACATTGTAGAGTATAGTTATTGTTTTCGTATGGTGTTTTTAGGGCTTGTCTCTCATGTTGTGTATCCCCCTTGTAGGAGAGGATACCCCAGTTATTTCAGACCCTAGACCTACAGTTTTAAGAGCACCCTTGTAAGCTTATTTTTGCAGGTGAGTGGGAATCTTTCTAATCTTAGTTTATTTCCGCAAATTATGATTTACAATGAATAATGCTCATTTCAAACTCAAATATATGTTGTTACTGAAAACATGAGAAATAGTCCAGCTATGTTATGATTTCGAATATATACTTAATTGCATGGTTTCATGAGTTTATGTTATTTTGGTGCCTTAGCACCCAGACCATGATGTCGGGCAGCCATCTGGGGTAGGGGGCAGTTCTACTTGTATGACATATATGTATGTTTATTGTCCCTAATGGAAATGGACCATGCGCCAAAGACTGTGTTAGCTTGGTCGGGGAGTGGCGGCCCCTAGCGCGAGCTTCACGGTGTAGTAGCGCCCGACATATTTATGTTTTACCAAATGAGGGCCCGTGTTATATTTTATGATTTTACTACCCCCAGACACCTTCGATTGTGCACATCCGACCAGAGTATACATGTGAATATGATTATATAATATGATTTTTATGATTTTTCTATGATGCCCACGAAGACTTTTATGATTCATGCTTATGCTCTCTTATGTTTTATGACTTGCAAAAATAACAATTTAGCTTTTGCATTGTTGAAAATTTAATTATTATGCCTCATGATATGAAACTCTTCCAGAATATTTATATTGTTTAAATTGATACAAAAACTGACTGTTTCCACTGGGATTAGTTTGATTACCATTCACTGGGACGTTGGTCTCACCCACTCATTTTTCCCCCTGCAGATGCCGAGACATTAAGTTAGAACCTCGGTGTTCGTATTGCTCATGTTGTGTTTTGCTCACATACTAGTACCAGGTGGGCCAGGCTGCGAGGATCTTTTTGATTATGTTTTTATAGATTGGGATGAATCATGTATATTGGGAGGTTGTCTTTCTTTTTATATATAGATAATTTTTAAGTAATATGTGATGTTGAGGTCTTATGAATGAATTACTATTGGTTAAGCATATGTGATGATTTTTGAGCATAGCATAATGTTAGATGATTAATGAAAATGTATTACAGGATGATTTACGCTTAAGCTATGTATTGGATGAGTTATTGCAAGCTATGTTAGTATTGTGAAGTTGATGATGTTTTAAGCAGGTACTTAGACATAAGGCCATTGAGGCCAACTAGAAAGGGTTACAGTACCGGCATGCTGCCGGATTTTACCCGGCGGTGTGTTGGTTATTGCTCGGCTGTCATGCCCCTTGAGTTGTAAATGGTTGGGGTGTGACATTACCGATGCAAAATTTTTGTCAATAATATAAATAATTATTTTTTTAATATTACCGATGCAACATGTTGCGTCGGTAATATTTTAATTGTTTTTTTATTTTGCTTACTGACGCACTATTGTGCGTCGATAATATTTTTTTTGTTTTTTTATTTTTTGTCGATGCAAGATTCTGCGTCGGTAATATTTTATTTGCTTTTTCATTTTTTACCGACGCAATATTGTGCGTCAGTAATATTTTATTTGTTTTTTTATTTTTTTTACCAACGCACTATACTACGTCAGTAAGATTTTATTGGATTTTTTTTTTTTACCAATGCATTTTATGCATCAGTAATATTTAATAGAAAATTTACCGACGAAAAAATTTCGTCGGTAAATTTTTGATGCAATTTTGCATTGATATTGCCTTAGTAAATTACCAACGCTTTTTTTGCGTCGGAAATCTACTCTGTATTCCGACGAAAATCTTTTGTGCCGGTAAATTGCGTCGATAATTAGCCGTTTTCTTGTAATGAATTGAGTAGCCAAAGGAGGGATGGTGTTTGGATGGGTGATCTGGCAAGGGATTGAGCGGAAATCTCAGCTGGCTTGCATTTTTTCCCTCATGCTATACAGTGTTAATGGCTGACTGGAGAGAAATGTGTATGTTTATATTAAGGCATAAGTGATTAAACTCTTCTCTATTCACCCTCTGGTCTCCTAGTTTACCACATTTCATTTTTGGTCCCCTAATTTTCTTGAATATTCAGTTTAAGCCTTGGTAACTCTCAATTCATTTAATTTACTCCCTAAAATTTGTAAATCTTTCAATTTGATCCCTTATTTTATTTTATTTTATTTATTTATTTTCTTATTTATATATATATTTTTTTATTGGGTTATTACACATTAAAATTAAAAATACAAATATGTCCAAAAATCAATAGTACATATATATCCCAATATAAACAATATATATAAAATACTTGTCTGTGTCAATCTCGTTCAACGCGTCCTCCTCAGCTAATGTGTATCTAAGAATTGATAATGATAACGTCCATGTATCAACTCTAGATAGTCAGAGAAATGACAAAAGGTGATACTCAAATAGCTATACTTTAACAAAATAGCAGAATACGAAATTCACAAAATAATATAAAAATACAAAAAAAAATTCAAATTAAAAATACATAACAATACATATAGGAAAGTTATTCAAAAGAAAAAGAGAAAACAGGGCAACATATACATATCAGTAAAGCAAACAAAACATAAAGCAGAGGAGACTAAGAGCAAAAACAAAAATATAAATGCCTTGTTGGGTATGCAATAGACAAGGTAGAAGTAGGCGTAATGACCGAGTAAAGATGGTGGTGAAACACAATGAGGTAGATTGGACTAGAAGATGGTCGACAAGTAGCGACAACAGTGGAGGATGGCACAGTAGACGTCGGACAAGCCCATGGACACTAAGAATGAATGGGAGTGAGGGTGACGAAAGAGAGAGTTGCGAGCGAAAATGGAGCAAGAGGTGCTTTTAAAAGCACATTTCCGACAGGCAAACCATTGGCTAACTGTCGAAAATTGGGACACAAGTCAAGCCATCAAAAATCAGCTCACAAATCTTAATATCCTACCAAAAACCTCATTTTCAATAGACAGGTTTACCAACGGACAAAAAAAATTAAAAATTCAATTTTTTGATAGTTTTTCTATCGGTAACAAAAAAAAAAAAAAAATTAAGAATTCAACTTTTCAACCGTCAAGCCATTGGAAACCAGCTTACAAATCCCAATATCCTGCCAAATACCTCATTTTCGATAGACATTAGGTTTATTGATGAATTTTGTCTATGGGTAACAAAAAAAAAAATCTTAAAAATTTTGATTTTTTGATAGTTTTTCTTACGGTAATGAAAAAAATTTAATTCAATTTTCCAATAGCTTTTTTGATGGTCAAGCCACCAGAAATTGTCTCATGTGTTGAACCAGCTAGCTTGACCTTGAACCAACCTACCAATTTTTATTATTAAATTATTATTAATATTATAATAAAAATAATTTAATAATTATAATTAAATTATTAGATATTATGTAATAAATTATAAGTTAGTTTTACTCATCAGTTATTATCAAATTATTATTACAAATTTGAAATTCTTATAATCAATTTATATAATTATAAGTTATTATACTAACTTATAATAATAATTTTATTATTGCAATTTTATTGTGTAGTAACTTATAATGCTATAAATTGATTATAGTAATAAAAAATTAAAAATAATAACTCTATAATAACTAATTAATTGTAATAATTCTAAAATAACTAATGAATAGAAGATAGCTTATAACTTCATCATATAATAATTTATAATTCTACCAATTCATTATAGCTATAATAACTAAGGAATAAAATTATAACTTTATCATATAATTACTTATAATTCTATATATTCTTTATAGTAATTAAAAATTAATAATAATAAATATAATAACTAAATAATAGTTATAACTTCTAAATTTATCATAGAATAACATATAGTATTCTAGAAATTGATTATAATAATTAAAAATTAGAAATCATTACACCATAATAACTAATGGATATTATAACTTATAAATAAAGTTAGAAGTTATAATTTATTCATTATTTATTATAGTATTATTATTTTTATAGAATTTCTAATTAATATCATCAATTTCTAGAATTATAAGTTATTATGTAAGTTATAATTTTTCAAATAGTTATTATAGAATTATTATTATTATTAATTTTTATTTATTATAATTAATTTATAACATTAAAAGTTACTATACAAAAATAATTGTACATTATGATTTATTTTGTACAATAAATTATGATTTCCCATTTGTAAAAATTATTATTATTTTAAATCTTATAAATTATGATTTATTGAATTATTAATTATAATTTAGAAGACTTATTTAACAAAAATCAAATGGGCTTACTTTTATAAAGTCTCAGCCCGAGCAAAGCCCAATGAACTTGAGTTTTGCAAATACTTGATCCAATAAGAGGGAAGTGAATTTGACATTTATTAGACTCAATCCAATTATATTAATCTTATTGTGAATTTGGACCTTTGTTATATTATTAAATTTAAATTTCAAAAAGAATAAAATATAAATATAAATTTCAGATGAATGACATTCAAAAAGATTACATTATAAGTTATTATATGATAATATTATAAGTTACATTTATTCCTAATTTGAAATTATTATACTAATTTGTAGTATCATAAGTTATTAAATGATAAAGTCGATCAATTTATAGTTATTACAATTAGTAATAGTAATCTATAATAACTGACAAATAGATTATAATCTACAACTCTATCATATAATAACTTGTAACTCATAGAAAATACAAATTAATTATAATAATTCTATAATAACTAATGAATAGATGATAACTTATAACCTTTGCATATACTAACTTATAATTCTACTAATTAATTATAATAATTAGAAAATAACATAACTTATAATATTTAACAATTTGATTATACTAATTAAAAATTAGTAGTAATAATATTATAACAACTAACGAATATTATAACTCATAACTATAATTTATTCATTATTTGTTATAGTAATATTATTACTAACTTCTAATTAGTAGAATTATTTTCTAGAATTATTAGTTATTGTATAAGTTATAATTTTTTTTTATTAATTATTATAGAATTATTATTTTTAATTCCTAATTATTACAATTATAAGTTACTATACAATAAAATTATAAATTATGATTTATTTTGTATAATAAATTATGATTTCCTATCTGTACAAATTATTATTATTTTAAATCTAATAAATTGTGCTTTATTGAATCACCAACTACAATTTAGAAGCTTAATTTAACAAACAAATCAAGTGGGTTTATTTTTTGGTAAGACCTCGGGCCAAAAAAAGCCCAATGGACATGGGATTTGAAAATATTTGGCCCAACAAAAAGGAATTGGGCTTAATCTTCACTAGCCGTGACTCAGCTATATTAATCCTATTGTGAGTTTGTACTTTTGTTATGTTATTAAATTAAAATTAAAAAAAATAAAAAATGTATATATATTTCAAAATGATTTTGGCCTCTCTAGTATCTTCTCCCCCTCTAATTTCAGCCTCTGAGCTACTAAATTGGCTACAAGGGCTACTGCCACAATCGTTGAAATATCAAGGGTTATAGTAATGGTCTGTGGTGCTAGAGCCTGGGGCTTAATGCCCTAAATGATAGGCTCTCTCGAGAAACTGGCATGCATATGAGAGGGACCTGACTCCCTAGGGATAGATGATGTGCTACTAGTGGTGATCTTAGGAGGTGTGGCAGGTCTTAGCTCCCTATGAGGTCTACTTGTACCTCAACCTTGACATCGACCTTGTGTAATGCCAGTAATCATAACACATAGAAATTAGGGTACAATTATATAACCAGATATTTTGTATAAAAATAATCCTTGAGGTATCGTAGTACTCTCACCTGTTAACCTATAACTAAGGCTTTGATTCCACTTTAATTGTCATGCCCACCCTTGTCTGATGAATGAGGCATGATAGTTGAGACAAAGGCCAACACCCTCCCGAGATAAAAATCCGATAGCATGCCAGCCCCAAAAACCCTATCATATAAGGCTTATATTGTCCTTTTGTCTGAGTACCAGTAATTCTCGTAGAATATATCACAATAGAAAGCTATAATTTCTTTTATGTACAACCATATAAGACTTAGTAGTCCTACTACAGGTATATCCATTCCCATGATAACAAACAACATATGCAATTAATTAATCTACACACACAATCCATCTAACCAAATAATTTACAACTATTTGTCCTCCAAAATTTAATATACAATGCTATTACTCATAACAAAAAATTAAAGTAGTACAACAATCCTAAATTTTCATGAGCTCGACCACACTTCTGCTAAAGTACCGTTGTGTATAGGATGATGCAATACAACACTCCCTAAGTCTAGCTATCAGAATCTGAAATAGGGAAAATGGTGGAGGCAACTTCCCAGTGAAGAGCATACTAACTAAACTCAATGGAAATAGAAAAGGTTTTCCACTAGTAACATAATTGAGCATATTCCATACAAAATCTCAAATAGCAGAAATACTAAAATCACAATATAGAAAGAATAAGTAGATTTTTGTAGTTTTACAATTTGAAGAATCCATGTAAATCAGGAAACAAAACCTCTAAAACACATTGTAACAGAAACCTCTAAAACAAAAGCACCAGCTGAGTAAAATACATGAATAACTCTGGCTTGATATGCACACAACAGGGTAATGTCTAAGGGGGCATCATACATGAAAGCTTAAAATTTGGGACACAGCTTGGCCCTTCTCAGGGCAAACTATGTCAAAACTTGTCGAGCGCTACTTGTCATGTAGTTAACATCATGAGTCACCACTCTAGGGTTAATAATACAGGTTTTGGCATTTAAGCCTCCACTGGGGCATAAATCATAGAATATTTGAGCATGTAGAACTGTCACTTGCCCTAGACAACTGTTCGATATTTCATAATCAAAACATGTAAAATATCATAGAAAACATCATGAAAAAGCATCTACATAAAAAAGCAAAAAATAACTATTTGTTTCCAAGTTTTTCACATGTGTAACATACATGTTGGAAATAGTTTATGTTGGTTTATGGAAAATACAATTTTATAAAATAATTAAGTTTAGAGAGAGTACCACTTACCATAGGTGTAAACTATAGTGGCTCAACTAGGCCTAGCTAATCTAGGTTGCGCTCCTATCTATCTGCTGCTCCTATATATGAAGAATATGTTCATATTAAAATTTATGCCATGTGTGTATAATGCAAATGCATAGGCATTCTAAATTTTCTAAATAGTTTAGCCATTAGCCTTTCTTTCTCAAATCTTGCAAGAGTGCCTAATTTAATCCTCTTCTTAAACCTCCCTTTATCCCCCTTCTCTTTAGTCTTAACATTCCCTTTATTCGCCTTCTCTTCAGTCTTATTTGTGGTCACATTTCCTCTCCATTAGAGGTCACTTAGAAGCTCAAAAATCAATTATTTTTAACCATCATGTTGCAGAAAATATTTCCAGCACTCACTTTGAGACCTAGTTTTGAGGTTTAAGTCATTTGCAATCTTAATGTTTCCTTAACTTTGTGCCTACTTTTAAGCTATCTTTAGGCCTCAATTTAGCATCATTTTGTGCCTCATTAAAAGGGTATAATTTTTACAAAACAAATTTCTCAAAGCAGAATTTTTTTGCTAGAAATTGCTGCATCCACTCTACCTCACTTCTAACTAGCCTTTGCCTGGTTTTAAGCTGAATTTTACTTCCTTCCCTAACTGTTCTTGCTTGGCCAACCTAACCATCCCTTCTTTTCTCATTAACCTTAATTTAGAGGCTCCTCAAAGCCCTTAGAGTTTTGGCCCAGGGAGCGTCGCTGCAGAAATATTTTGCTCACTCAATACCTCCCTTCCTAACATTACTTTCTTTCTTGTTTTATGTTTATTTCTCAAGCTTTATGCCTATCCATGGCTTCTTCTCCTACAGGCCAAACCACACCCCTCTATTTTTCCCCTGTTTCAGCCTCCTAACCATAGTAAGATTCCACAACCAGCATAGGAGCACATAGTTTCACAAGCAAACTAAGTTTTCAAGCTAGTTTTTCTAAGTCTTCTAAGTTGCAAAACTCCTCCCTCTTCTCTCCAAGGTTTGGCCCTCTCACTCTAGCATTCTTATCATCATCAAATCTTGGTTTCAAGTAGATAAAATGATAAAAGAGTACAGATCTAGAGCAAGACATGCAAAATTGTTAAACAAATTCATCAAAATTTCTAAAAGAATCCAAGATTTTTACCTTGTTTCACCACTTTCCTTCTTCTCCTCTTTTTCTTCTATTTCCTTCTTTCTTTTCCCTACGTTTCATGCAGCAACCAGAATCTTCAACGGGTTTTATACCCTGTCAAGTTGGCAAAGAAGTGGGTGCCACAAGGCCCCCTGTGAAAGGTCCAAATTGCCTTCATCTTAATTTTTGGCTTCTCACCTTGCCCTTTAAGCTTCTATTCTATTTTTATCCCTAAGCAATTTATCTAATACCTTCATTGTCCCTCTGCACTTAAGGTTTAGGCTAGATAAAATTACAAATTAATTTTTCAGATTTTATTTAAGTATGTTTTATAATTATTTTTATTTCTATTATTTCTATAATTTAAATTCTCTCTAAATCACCACTTCCCTTGGAAGTTTATTAGTTTATTTCACTATCACTTCAAACTCATGTTTTAATGTCTCTAAATACTTCTTGAATCTCTTCTAGGGTTGTAGACAAGCAAAATAAAATTATCTCCCTTAATTTAATTTATTCCTAATGTGCAAAGGATAAATATAATGCATACAAATTTTACACAAATGCATATGCTAAGTTTATGCATGCGATAGTAGGTTTGAAATGTCACATGAGGAGAGAGAGTTGTGCGCAAAAATGGAGTAAGAGGTGCTTTTAAAAGCACATTTCTAATGGCTAGACCATTGGATAATCGTAAAAAATCGGGGACACAAGTCAAGCTGTCAAAAACAACTCGCAAATCCCAATATCCCACAAAAAATCTCATTTCTGATACATATATTTGGGTCATCGACTGTAACATCCCGGATCTAGAATCTAATTTATAAATCACAACCCTGTGAAAAATATAATATAAGTGAAATGAAATTGAGAAGGAAGTAAATAAAAAAATATATATAAATTTCTAGGTATGGGTTATTAGTTTAAGAACTAAATAATGGAAAATAAGGAAATATAATATAGAGAATTGAGAATCCAGCACTAAATTAAAAGAATTAGATTAGCTAAGGTATGGAATTAATATTTCAAGGACAGGATTCAACAAAAAAAAAATGGAGACCAAATTAGAAGGCAAAAAAAAAGGGGTAATCGAAGAAATTGAAAAGAGTTGGGACTTAAATTGCTGGAGTTAAGGGCTTGAGGGGAGAAATCAAAGTAAACAGGGCTCAATTAAGAATTTCAGAGGCCAAAAATAGAAAGGGAATAGGAAAAGATGTGGCTCGGATAGAGGAAATAAAATCTTGGAGACTAGAATCAAAATTTTAGACAAGGACTAATCTAAAAGAAATGGAAAACTAGGAACTAAAGTGAAAATCTGAAGAAAAAAAAAAAGAAAAAAAAAACTATGCAACCAAACTTGCCAGAATCATGACAATGGTGGATGAGTTTTTGCTCGAGTGTTCTAGAGACTGAATGGAGGCTATAAATTGGTCGCAAGGTAGTCGAAGAAGGGGGAGGAGAGAGAACCTTGAAAGATTTCAAGTTTACAACCCTGAAACTAGCAGATTCCATACTTGTTGAGTGAAGAACCTCCCATTGGAAAAACCAATAGAGATTTTGGGGAACAAGGCAGATATTAGCCATGGGTCCCTAGCCTAAATTTGTATATTTGAATTAATTATTGAACGCAAGCCCATACGAGCCTCACCGAACCAGAATTTTCAGGAAAAAAAAAATTTACAGAAGCACAGTGCCAACAACGGTGGAATAGGGGCAATAGATCAGTCCAATTTTCAGTCCCTTTTGGTCATCATTTCCAGCGAATAGAAGCTTACCCAACATTGTTAGAGAGTTTCACATCATATTCGGCGGTCAATTTCATCAATAAAGCAAGTAAAAGCTTGAACTTTTAGCTCAAAGGACATACGGGTCCTCTACTCTGGAGTCTGTTGTAACAGGGAAGGAAAAACTGGGAAAATTCCAGCCACTCCGGCCATGGGCTTTGTCGGGATAAAGATCAACCACGCTCGTTTGGTGTTCCAGCACATGGGTCCACCATGAGCTTGCATGGGATGACCAGGTAAGGCCTGAAACTTTGATCTGAAGACATTCGGATTGACAACAAGAGGAAAACGGGCGAAGGGGAAAAACCTGATGGAATTTAGGTCTGGCCCGGTTCACCCGAACCGGGTTCAGTGCAATTGCAATAGGAGCGGCCGGCCGGTTCAAGCCATTCTAGAGGGGTTTAGGCCGGTTCATCCCGGCTCTAGAGAGAGAGGATTGAGATACATCAAATTAGGGCAAGTTCTTGATCTGGTTCAGTCAAATTCTGGCCGGTTTAACATAAAAATTTGTATAATTTAAGGTATTCTTGATAAATCAACCCGGTTTAGGCATAAACGAGGCCGGTTCAAAGGACTTTGGGCCTGGGTTTGGCCAGTTCAATAACCCTTGAAGCTGGTTTAGGTTAGGTTCATGATAATTAACCTAAACTAAGGGCAATTGGATATGGTTCGGGCCAGTTTAGAGAAAATCAAGGTTGATTTAATGAGGGATCATGTCCGGTCTAGGGATAATTAAGTAAAAACAAGTTAAATTAAGAACTTTAAAAATCGGGTTAGAGACAAATTAATTAGTTAAAAGAATTATATGTAAATAAATTATTAGTCCTCAAAGGATAAATAAATTTTAGATTTCGTACATTTCAAGCATCACTTAAGTCTAGACATGCGTGTCTTATGAATTTCTAGGTGGGAAAAGTGCACATATTCAAGGAATCGTTGAGGCTGAAGTCAAGAAATTCGATGCATGACAAGTGAGTGACATCTTTCTAATCTTAGTATTATCCAACATGTGTTTTCTAATAAATAAAATCTATTTTTCAAGAAAATGTTTTATGTTGATATATAAGAATGGGAAACAGTCAAGTATGTTCCGATTTCAGTTCTACCACCATTTTGATGTTTATGATGCTTTTATGATTAATTTATAATATTTTGTGCTTCGGCACTCGAGTTAAATGCCGGGCAGCCATCTGGGGCAAGTGGTAGTCCTACACGTATATATCTAACATAACATGTGACTTGGACCCGGTAGGGGGTCTCAGATGCTGTAGACTGTGTTGGTTTGGCCGGAGGATGACGGCGGTCCACGGTCCAGCTTACACAGTATAGTAGCGCCCGGCATGTTTTTCTTGATTTTATGATTTTTCTTGACTTTACTACCCTCAGAGCACACAGTATTGTCGGTTGTGCACACCGATTAGACCACACACATGATATGTACACCATGACTCTTATGAATCCAGATTTTCTATGTTTCCCTACGTTCTTCAAGCTACATGAACCGATATTTTGATTCGATAGTTATTATGCAGATACGAATCCCAGATACATATATGATTCCCCTGATGTCCAGATACATGATTTTCTGACATAAATGTGAATTTTTTTTTTTTTTTCTGAGCTGTCTCATAGATTTCCATGCTTTCTATATTTCTAGCCATGTAGTTTATCTCATCTTTTAATGTTAGCACACAGATTTGATTTCTTGAGCAGAATTCATATATTATGTTTTTGTGTTAAGATTTTTATTGAAAGGTACGTTAAACTATTGCATAATAAAACCTTGACTATTTCCACTAAGGTTAGATAGCGTGTCACTCACTGGGACAAAAGTCTTATTCCCCATTTCCCTTTTTACAGGACTACAAAAGAGTGTAGCTTGGATTGTAGCTCTACGCTGACATTGTAATGCGCATAGTAGAGGTTGGGCCAGCATAGCTGGGACACTCTTAGGTGAGTAAACATAGATGTTTGCTAGACAGATGGATAGCATAGTTGAGGAGTTAGATTGGAATAGGGTTACAGAGACCAACGTACTACTGGGACTTAGGCACAGTGGTATGTTAGTTGCTGCCCGACTATTACACCTCGCCTGTTAGACTGGGGTGGGGTGTGACATCGATGGACCAAAAAATTTTAAAATGCGATTTTCCAATGGTATTTCCGTCGGTAAAAAAATTTTAAAAATTCAATTTTCCAATGGTTAAGCCATCAAAAGCTGATTCACAAATACCAATATCCCCCCAAATGTTATATTTTTGACAAATGTTATGTTTATTGATGGACTTTGTCCGTGGGTAATCAAAAAATTTTAAAATTTTGATTTTTTGATGACTTTTCCAATGGTAACAAAAACATTTAAAAATTCAAATTTTCAATGGCTTTTGCGATGGTCAAGCCGTCAAAAACTAGCTATGTGTTGAACCAGCCGGTTTGACCTTAAACCAACCTACCAATTTTCATTATAACATTATTATTAATAATATTATTACAATAATAATTCAATAATTATTATTAAATTATAAGTTATTATGTAATAAAGTTATAAGTTACTTTTATTCATAAGTTATTATCAAATTGTTATTACTAATTTGAAATTCCTATAATTAATTTAAAAAATTATATATTATTATAATGACTTATAATAATAATATTTTTATTATAATTTTATTGTGCAGTAACTTATAATGTTATAAATTAATTATAATAATTAAAAATTAATAATAGAAATTCTATAATAACTAATTGAAAATTTATAAGTAATATAATAACTTATAATTTATAATAATTATAAATTAATTGCAATAATTCTAAAATAACAAATGAATAGGAGATAACTTATAACTTTATCATATAACAACTTATAATTCTACCCATTCATTATAATTATAATAATTAAAGAATAAATTATAATTATAACTTTATCATATAATTACTTATAATTCTATACATTAATTATAGAAATTATAATTTAATAATAATAAATACAATAACTAATAAATAGCTATAACTTCTGAATTTATCATAGAATAGCATATAATATTCTAGAAATTAGTTATAATAATTAGAAATTAGAAATCATAATACTATAATAGCTAATGGGTATTATAACTTATAACCAAAGTTATAAGTTATAATTTCTTCATTATTTATTATAATATTATTATTATTACTATAGAATTTCTAATTAGTATCATGAATTTTTAGAATTATAAGTTATTGTGTAAGTTATAATTTTTCAAATAGTTATTATAGAATTATTATTTATATCTAATTTACAACATTATTATTATATAATAAAATTGTACATTATGATTTATTTTGTACAGTAAATTATGATTTTCCATTTGTACAAATTATTATTATTTTAAATCAAAAATCAAAATAATAAGAAAGTTGAATCAGAGTGATTGTGGATTTCTTTGGATTTGAATGACGCTAGACGAAGATTTCGAAATCAAGACGTATATCAGGAGAGCACGAGTTTTATAACCCCATTAAAAGAAGGGTTTTACTGTGAAATAAATTTTTATTTGGCCAAAGGACACAAATTTTTATTATTCTCCTAAATTCCTGGCAGCCAAACACATGCGTGCTCACAAAATCATATTCGGAATGTATTAAACTATGTCTTTCCATATTTGTTATTCTCTACTCGCTACAAATCGTGGTATATTTTGAGAAATTGACAGAAGGCTGGTATTTAGGCTGTTTGTCTGAAGAGAAAAGGCCAAAATGTTTCTCGGTCTCAGCCCATGAATTCTGGTTCTCATCAAACATGGCAAAGAGGTAAGTTTCAATAGCCTTCGCGGGCCTCTTTGGGGTCCCTGTCACTCCCTCGACATGTTTTATCAAATTGCTGCAGTAAGTTTGTGCATTAGCCACGGTTGCATCTGTACCTCCGTATGAAGGCCATCCACTCGCTGACACAACAATTTCCACGTTAGATCCACCCTCACTCTGAACAGCAGAGTAGAAAGCATCCAACATGAATCAAACATATTTTTGCACGCGCCCTTGGGTTGGCCTGTGAACAAGGCACGGTCAAGAGGGACGCTATTTGGGTCACCGGTGCGAGCGAGGTACGGGTAGATATTGGCTAGCAAAGGAGCATTGTTTTGGACAAGAAAGCTGATAATTGGCTTTATGAGGGATTTGACATTATCCGAAAAAGCACCATTCGCAGGAGGGTACGAGGCGCCCATAAGTCCCATGTATGCTGCAGTTGAAACCTTAAAAAACTAGTTGGGCTCAGTGGATCACAGGAGCGCCTTGCTTCCTATTATCATGAAATAGTTGAGTTTTGTGGTTCGTGCTTGTGATCTTGGCGCTATTACAATAAGTTCAAATGGGTGTGTTCCATGGCAATAAAATACGTCGAGCTGTTAATATGTTAAATTTTAATTTAAATTTAATCTAAATTTAATTCGAATTTTAATATTTAAATCTAATTAAAATATTTGATAAATCTGATCTGATTACAAATATTTATAATACGAAATAATTAGATCAGATATGGACTTAAGCAATTCAATTTATTAAAAATTCAAATCCGAATTTTAATAATATTTTTTTATTTAATTTATATTATTTTATATATAATATTAATTTATAATATTAACAAATTCAAAGTTATATGGATTAAATTGAGAAAATCAAAAAATTCATAGATAAATATAATTGATAGAATACAGTTGAGAGACTTAAGTGTAGAAAGTATTTTTTTCTTGTCGGATCAAATTTTCTTATCAGATTTCAGATTATTTATCGAATTCAAATATAGTTTAATAAATATAAATTCTATAAGATTAAGAGTCAAATTCAAATATACAAATAGTTAATCGGATTCAAATTTAGCCAATTTGGTCCAAATCTAACATATTTACAAGCCTAAAAACGTGGCACATAATCGGTATTAATTAGATAAATCCACTACCTATTGAGCATTGGTAAGATAAAGGGTCGTACCATGGTGCACGTGAATTAAAAACATGAATTCTCATAGTATGCACAAAAATAAAATGCAGTAAGTTCCAATCTTGAAGCTTCAAAGTGCGGTAAAAATTGAAAAAGAAATTAAAACTAAGCTGTCAGGTCTGTTGTATTCAAAGTTGTTGGCTAGGTTAGAGCTGAGAAGATTGAGGGGTTGATTGGATTTGTGTGAGTAGTCCACTTGCAAAAGTCTTCATTTTCTTTACTCATAGACCTTTTAGGCCGTTATAAGTTTAATATTTATTTGAATGATGCTAGCACTGTGGTTGACTAGGATTTCAAAGTCAAAACATGTATCCCCGGGAATTAGTATTTTGTTTTCTTTTTTCCTTCTTGTTTTGGGCCTCGGCCCGTCATGTAACCCAAAAACAAAAAAAAATGTCAAAGGCATGTATCCGTAGGACGGATAAATTTCTATACCAAAATAAAAAGATGATTTGGTGTGAAATAACTTTTTATTCGGCCTCAGGGTACAAACGTAGTATCGTCCATTTAATAGACAATTAAAGTATACTATTGGATAGGAGATTTTTTCAATTGAGCTTCCTCAATTGAAAGTAAGCTGGTATTTAGGCTGTTTGTCTGGAGTAAAAAGGCCAAAATGTTTCTCGGTCTCAGCCCCAGGCTTCTCGTCCTCATCAAACATGGCAAAGAGGTAAGTTTCAATAGCCTTCCCAGGCCTCTTTGGGGTCCATGTCGTTCCCTTAACATGGTTTATCAAATTACTGTAGTAAGTTTGTGCATTAGCCACGCTTGTTAGAAAAATATAAACCAAAGACTTGAGGCGTGAAAAATATTGTCTCAAAGATTATTTGTCTGATTTCGAGAAAAAGAAGAAGACAAAGATCTTTAGGATATAAGAAGCCTTGTATGGATTGGTACACTTATAAATTCGAAAAGCCACTTCCAACAGTTGTTTTTCAATAGTTGGGTTACAAAAACAAACGGTCAAATTGTTTAAAATAATTAAACCGTTTTATATTAATTCGGAAAATAAAATAAAATAAATAAAGAGAATTATTAATCCTTTTAATTCAATTCAAGCCAAGTCCAAGTCCAAGTCCTTTAAAGTATATATAAATATACATATATGGGCTATATGGGCCATATGCAATGGCCCATTTAATAAACTAATACATTTGTAAAGGAATTGGCCATTATAATAAAGCCACTTGGCTTCTTCTAATTTTCCAATGTGGAATTCTTTCCCACATCACAAACTATTCAATAATCCCCCACTAGTTTGTGATGTCACTCATAATATCACACATAATAGAAAGTATCACGTAGATTGAACTGTCTAATAGTGTAGATATTTTAAGGTTTAGACTAAGTTAATGGTATTATAAAAAATTGAACCATAACTCTTTTACATCTAAATGAAAATACCACACGTATGATATTATTTTATCCTTTTTGATATACCAATCCAGCTCTAGCGCTTAAAGGCCATGCACTAATCCTTTCATGAATATTTACAAGAGTAAACCCAAACTCTTGATTGAAGCGGCACCACTTCAATATTCATATAGGTGAAAGTGTCATTTGTCCCTGTTACTCCAAACAATTAACACTTTCATTAAGAACAGATGTTCAACCTCTCAAAGTAACAGTACGTACTAAGCATCCCAAAATGAGACTATATAGTTTATCTCAGTACTTAAAACAGCATTAGTAACTTGTTTTTACCCATTGAACCTTTATTGTTAGTTTTCCTAACTCAAGATTGGGTTCCCATTACTACTGCTTAATTTAAGGGTTTCAGCCCCATTTCACTAGATGTTGATTTTATAGCTTCTCTTGGTAGTGATTTTGTTAGTGGGTTAGCTAAATTCTTGCAAGACTTAACATATATTATTGTTATGACCCCACTTGTTATCAACTCTTTTATGTAGGCATGTCGCAGACTAATGTGTCTAGACTTTCCATTATATACTTTATTGTGGGCTACACTCATTGTTGCCTCACTATCACAGTATACGGGAATGGCTGGCATTGGTTATGGCCACAACACATTATCTAATAACATATGTCTCAACCATTCCGCCTCTTTTCCAACAGCTACTAATGCTAAAAATTCAGACTCCATTGTGGAGTGAGTAATACAAATCTGCTTCTTTGATGCCCAACTAATAGCACCACCACCTAATGTGAATATCCATCCTGTTGTGGATTTTTTATCAGAGTCTATTGTTATCTAACTAGCGTCAGAGAAGCCTTCTAGAGTACTAGGAAAGTCATTATAACATAAACCAAAATTTTTGGTTCGCTTTAAATAACCAAGTACTCTTGTAATAGCTTTCCAGTGTTCAACACTTGGTTTACTTGTAAACCGTAAAAGTTTGCAAACAGCATGTGCTATATCAGGTCTAGTACAATATGTTGCATACATTATACTTCCAATAGCACTAGCATACTCCAATTGTGCGACTATTCTTTCATTGTTATCAATTAATTTCACACTAGTATCAAGAGGAGTATTAAATTCTTGAACACCCAAGTGCTTAAACTTTTGTAGCATCTTTTCTATATAATGTGACTGGTTTAATGAGATGCTCTTTCCATTTCTTTTAACTTTGATTCCCAAGATAGTATCTACCTCACTAAGATCTTTCATTTTAAATACTGAGTTAAGATACTTCTTGGTCTCATTAACTCCAAGCATATTTGTACCAAAAATTAATAAGTCATCCACATAAAGACTTATAATAATTCCATAATCTTTTGTAAATTTGGAATAAATGCATTTATCAACATTATTTTGTACAAATCCATTTGATAATAAAGTAGCATCAAATTTTTCATGCCACTGCTTTGGAGCTTGTTTTAGTCCGTAAAGGGACTTAACTAGTTTGCAAACTTTATTTTCATTTCCAGGAAGCACAAACCCCTTGGGTTGTTGCATATATATTTCTTCACTCAATTCTCCATTTAGGAAGGCCGTTTTAACATCCATTTGATGCACATATAAATTATATATTGACGCCAATGCCAATAAAACTCTAATGGATGTTATTCTTGCAACAGGAGCATATGTATCAAAGTAATCAATACCTTCCCTTTGAGTGAATCCTTTAGCAACTAGTCTTGCCTTAAAAGTTTGTACAGAACCATTTGTGTTATATTTTCTCTTAAACACCCATTTACAACTAATGGGTTTCAAACTAGAAGGAAGATCAACTAAGACCCATGTATTATTGGACAATATAGAGTCCATCTCATCATTTATAGCTTCTTTTCAGAAAGCTGCATCTCTAGAAGACATTGCTTATTGGAAACTTTTTGGGTCATTTTCAATATTTAACAACACGGGTATGTATTTGTATGTTTTGTTTCTACTTCCTTCTACGAGAAAGACTATTGCTTGGGAGGAAATAAAATTAGGATCAAGACCTTTTCCTTTCTAACTCGTTGGCTTTTTCTAGGCTCAATTTGAGTGTTATTTTCTTTCCTCTTATTTGACTGAAGAATACTTGTAATCATACTTGGTTCATTTAGAACACTCGAAAAATTGTTATTTTGCTCACATGTTGAATTGGCATTATGCAAAAATTTATTTTCAATAAAATCAACATGTATTGATTCTACAATCACATTTCACTGTAGATTTAAAAGCCTGTAAGCTTTCGAATTTTGAGCATAACCAACAAATATGCTTTTGATGCCTCTTGGACCTAACTTTGCCTTTTGGGGATCGGGAGCTTTGTAAAAAGCTAAGCACTCCCACACTTTAAAATAATTCAAGTTAGGCTTTCTTCCACACCACCT
Source organism: Thlaspi arvense (assembly GCA_911865555.2). Classification (NCBI taxonomy): domain Eukaryota; kingdom Viridiplantae; phylum Streptophyta; class Magnoliopsida; order Brassicales; family Brassicaceae; genus Thlaspi; species Thlaspi arvense. Next base: position 35,034 of record CAJVSB020000158.1, read on the forward strand.
TTCATAAGGTGATAACTTAAATTTTTTAAATAGAATTCTATTTTACATGTAACATGCAGTCAAAATTGCTTCACCCCATAGATCATGAGGTACTTGAGTATTCAAAAGCATAGCATTTGTCATCTCAACCAAGGTTCTATTTTTCCTTTCTGCCAAGCCATTCTGTTGTGGTGTATAAGGAGCACTTTTTTGATGTATTATACCATGACTTTCACAAAAATTATCGAAGTCAGAGGAGAAATACTCTTCACCTCTATCACTCCTTAATATTTTAATATTTCGGTTCTTTTGATTCTCCACAACAGATTTATATTCTTAAAACTTTTGAAAGGCTTCATCTTTCGTTCTAAGCAAATATACATATGTAAATCTAAAGTAATTATCAATAAAAGTAATAAAATATCTTTTTCCTCCTCTAGTTAACATACCATTTAATTCACATATATCAGAATGAATTAAATCAAGTAATTCTGTAGTTCTTTCTACACCTGGAAAAGTTTTCTTTTGCATTTTTGATTGTATGCATATATCACATTTATGTAATTTTTCATGCTTGCAATCTATGTAATTATTTTTGGACATAAATTTTAAGGAATTAAAATTTAAATGTCCTAATCTAGCATGCCACAATAAATATTTTGACTCAATCATATAAGTAGAACATTTCACTTCATTCACACTAAGGGAAAACAATCCTTTACAAGCATATCCCTTTCCCACAAACATCCCATTCTTGGAGATAATAACACTGTTTGATTTAATGACAATCTTAAAACCTTTCTTAGACAGCAAACTAGCAGAGACCAAGTTTTTCCTAATTTCAGGCACATGATACACATTCATTAGAGTTAACTTTTGTCTCGAAGTGAAATGCAACTCCACAGTACCGGTTCCTTCAACCTTTGCTTCAGATTTATTGCCCATAAGAACTCCCTTACTTGTCTTGTAATGAGTATAGTTCTTGAAAAGATATTTACGATTGCAACATGAACAGTAGCCCCCGAATCTAACCACCACTGTTCTGAATTGGTAACATCAGCCATATTGGCTTCTGTCACCATGGCCACCAAATTCATTTTTGGATCTTCTAACATATTTGCAGTACCAGAATTTCCTGGATTTTCAGAATTTCCAGAATGTCCAAAATTAGATCCATGATGGCGCTAACGTCAGAATAAATCTTAACACCGCAAGCCTCAAAGAAAAATACAGAATTTAACTAAAACAAAAATCTTATATAAAATGAAACAAAATGTAATTCAAACAATAATAACTGATTTGTCAACACATAACTAAAAACCTGCCTGTAGTCAAATAGAGAATTCTAGAATCTGAAGAATTGAAAGTCTAACAGAAATTGAATAACTAAATGTTTCAAATCCAAAATAAAAGACAGTAGAGTAAGACAAACTCTTCTCAGGTAGCAAGATCCGTTGAATTAATGAACTCTAAATCTAGAAAGAATAAGGGTGAGTTTATAGATCCAGTGAATAATAATATGCATTTATGAGAACAAATGACATGCATACAAATATAACATTTAATTCACTAAAAATAGATTTTTAACAAATATTAATAATTTAGGGAGTTTGTAATCCATAATGTAATAAATATAAAAAATTAGGATGGTGACACTTAGTCTACTAAAAATCAAGATGGCAACACCTCAATCTGCCGATAATCAAGACGACGATATATCAGTTCGCCAACAATTAGGATGGCAACATATTCATCTACAGATAATCAGGATGACACACAATCTACCGGAATATAGATATTCAAGTCATGGTACTTAGGCTAACTCCTACTGCCATTAACTACAATGTTCAAAAATCTAAAACTCCCTTAAAAATAGTTTGCCAGAAATAACATAATAGTTTTAACAAAACTTTTTCATTCACATATGTAAACTGAATCAAACGCATATAACAGATAATTCTTCCAAAATAATTTCAGAAAATCACATACATGTCCCTTGTTATGCCTTTAAATAGAATTTAATTCAAATTTCCAAAAACCAAATATATCACATAAAACCAGAGTTTATCACAGATATAAAAAACAGTAAATACTCATAATTATATATTATTACTGACAAAAATGACGAAAATCGAAAAATCCAAACTCTAATGACATGGACTCAAGAAGAACCGTACGAACAATCTAAAATTACAAAATAATAACATGCCTCAATTTATATTTCTAATATATCTAAGAACCGAATAATTGAAATTTTCAAATTAAGGAACCAAATAAAATTCTAAACTTTCATGCCTGAACTGATACCAAGGCTACTAAAGTCCCAAATCGGTCAAATAAGTCATGAACCGAGTATCAAAGTCATTAATCGATCTCATAAGACATAAAATCAGTTTGTTAACCCTTAAATCTACCAATTAATGTGCTGAACTGGTTATGAACCAGCCATTAGAAGGTTAAATTGATCTTGAATCGGCCATGAATCAGCTATTATATCACTAAACCAACCGTAAAACAGTATTTACTACACTGAATTAGCCCTAAACTAGCTTGAAAAGCACTTAACCAATCTTTTAACTCACTGAACTGGCTTGGTTTATGCACAAAATCCTTTGAACCAAGCCTAAAACCAATATATTATCACTAAACTGACATTAAACCAGTTAGTTTAAGTGTTTATCTAATTTATGTTGCCCTTAATCAGAAGTGAACTAGATGGTTTTCTATTTTGTTCATTTTTTATTCTCTTATTTATTTGTTTGTTTATTTATTTACTTATCTGGATTCAAGATTTAGATTGGTTGCCAAACCTGAGTAACAACCCAGTCCAACCCAAACAAAAGCCCAATTCACCCTTTTTATTTTTTGGCCTAGCCCAAAATCAATCTGCCTAGCCTATATTTTCCAAACCCAATTTAATTGTTCGACCCAGAACACCCAGCTCATTGAGTCGGTCCGTGTACAGACCCAAACCCTTCCAAGTCTGTTCCTCTCAACTTGTAACATCCCGAAACCAAGAAAGTTTGAAAACTTACCAAGAATCTCCTCCTGCTCTTGTAATCAACCTTTGCAATGAAAATTGGTAGGGGTAGACAACTGCCCCGTAATTAACTTTTTGTGCTAATTTAGCTAATGAGAGGAGGAAATTGGATAGCCTATTGGTTAGATGTGTGTGATTGTCCAAAAATAAACTTCTGTTTAAAATTTTTGATTAAGATAGAAATTGTTCAAATTACTTTATGATTTTGGGTTTACGAGTATTGTTTTGTTTATATGTATATATCCTTAATTGAAGACTAAATCATGTAGATTTCTCTAATTGAATGAGATTGGAAAGTTGGCTCTTCCGGATTGATACAAGTGAGCTCAGATCCGGTTTTGAGATGTCTTTGCTATTTGGTCTCGAGATTTCTAATTAATGCTATTTAGGTCCCTAATTCTCTGATTTGTTTGATTTAGTCCCTGCCTACTTTGTTAATTAGCGTTCAAGCCCTGAAAGTCTAATTTAACTCAATTAACCCCTTTTTAGTTTTCATAATTTTCATAATATCCCAAAAATTCGGGGTATTACAACAAACTAGTTGGGCTTAGTGGATCACAGGAGGGCCTTACTTCCTATAATCATGAAATTGTTGAGTTTGGTGGATCCTACTAGTGTCCTTGGCTCTATTACAATAAGCTAAAATGGGAGTCCCATGGCTGTAAAATATATAGGACTGTTTATGTATTAAATTTTAATCTAAAAGCAAATTGAATTCAATTCGAATTTAGAATTTAAATCTAATTAAAATATTCAATGAATCAAATTTGATTAAAAATATCCATAATCTAAAATAATTGAATCAGATACAGATTTAAATAACTCAATCTGTTAAAAACCCGAATCCAAATTTTAAAAATATTTTTTATTAAATTAATAATATTATATATAATATTACTTTATAATATTAACAAATTTAAAGTTATATGGATTAAATTTAAAAAAAAATCTAAAAATTCAGGGATAAACATAATTGATAGAGTAAAGTTGAAAGACTTAAGTATAAAAAAGTATTATTTTCTTGTCAGATTAGATTTTCTTATCGGATCTCAGATTATCTATTAGATTGAAATATAATTTAATGAACATAAATCTTATAAGATTTTGGGTTTGATTTGGATATGAAAATGGTTAATTGGATTTAGATTTAACTGATTTGATCCAAATTCAACCCGTTTACAAGCCTAAAAACTTGGCACATAATTCGTATTAAATAGAGAAGTATGCTGCCTGATGAGGCTTGGTAAGCTATGGTGCACCTGAATTAAAAACATGAATTCTCATAGTATGCACAGAAACAAAATGCAATAAGTTCCAATCTTGAAGCTTGAAAGTGCGATAAATTTGAAAAAGAAATTTCAACTAAGATGTTAGGTGTATTGTATTCAATGCTGTTGCCTAAGTTGGAGCTGAGAAGATTGAGGGGTTGATTTGATTTGTGTGAGTAGTCCACTTTCAATAGTGTTCATTTTCTTTACTCATAGACCTTTGAGGCCCTTATAAGTTTAATATTTCGATGTATTTAAACTTCAAAATTTTGAAGAAAAAATATTTTTAAAAAATGAATTAGAATATAGAATTGTGTTAATTTTTTATTTGCACAAATTAATATTTTTATTTGATTTAATATATAATAAATAAAAAGTAAAAATTCTCATTTTTATTTTATCGCGTGCGCTCACGCGCACAACACACACACACACATACATATATAAGTTGAATTGGATTGTTTGTGGATTCGGATTTGAATAATACTAGCACTTCTCTAGTTGGCCTGATTCTTCTTCCCCCAAATTCTTGGCCTGATATTTGCCCATTGGCCCAAATTCCTTCCCTGCCTCGCCTTCCCCTTACCTTAACCTTATTGCATCTCTGACCCAACCAAACCGATTGATATCACCTAGTTGACTTCCTTCCTCTCTCCACCTAGTTGACCCACTGGTAATGCCCCTGTCTCGAACTCGTCTCTCCCGATTTCTGTTTTCTTCTTTTTCTTACTTTAATTTTATTGGCATCCTCTCTCAAAAATTGAAATTGGATAGCTGAGAAAAACTCAGCAACGAGAGGTGCCCGCCGTCTTGCCATCATCTGCTCTCCAAGTCGGCGGGAACACACAGTAGAGAGTAGAGAGGGAGGCGATCTGGGAAGGAAGATGCAAGGGAGTAAACCAAAGAGGAAAATGGGGAGCAGTAGTCCAGGATTTAAAAACATACATGAGGGTAAAAGAGTTAGCTACTTACAAAAATAATTTTTATTTATTTACAAAAATATCACTTATCACATAAGTACATCTTCCCCTGCTTCAAAAATTTGCTTGTATTCTAATTTTTTCTAGCTTAAAAAAACAAAATTAGAAGTCAAAAACAATTTTACAAGCACCACGTTTGAGCTTATTGGCACCTAGTGTATCCCCGCCAATTAGTGTTTTGTTTTCTTTTTTCCTTATTGGTATGGGCCTCGGCCCGTCATGTAACCACCCCGGTAAAAAAATATATAAAAGAAAATATAAAAATATAAAAAATAAACTCAAGACACGTATGCGTCGGACAGATAAATTTATTTACTAAAATAAATAGATGATTTGTTGTGAAATAACTTTTTATTCGGTCTAAGGGTACAAACGTATTATCGTCCATTTGATGGACAATTAGAGTATACTATTAGATAGGAGATTTTTATTTGTCTCCAAAATTCCTGGCAGCCATGTATATTTAAAAAAAAAAAAAAAAAAAAAAAAATCCTGGTACCCAAACCTGTGCATGCCCGGAAATTCTTATTCAAGATGTTAAACTAGCTCAATCTTTTCATATCTTTTATTCTCTTCACGCTTCAAATCATGGTAAATTTTGAGCTTCTTCAGTTGAAAGTAAGCGGGTACTTAGGCTGTTTGTCTGGAGTGAAGAGGCCAAAATGTTTCTCGGTCTCAGCTCCAGGTTTCTCGTCCTCATCAAACATGGCAAAGAGGTAAGTTTCAATAGCCTTCCCAGGCCTCTTTGGGGTCCCTGCCGTTCCCTTAACATGGCTAATCAAATTGCTGTAGTAAGTTTGTGCATTAGCCACGCTTGCGTCTGCACCTCCGGCTGAAGGCCATCCACTCTCCGACACAACAATTTCCACATTAGATCCACCCTCACTCTCAACAGCAGAGTAGAAAGCATCCAACATGGCATCAAACAGATTTGTGTACGCACCATTGGGTTGGCCTGTGAACAAGGCATAGTCAAGAGGGACGCTGCTCGGGTCACCAATGCGGGCGAAGTAGGGGTAGATATTGGCTAGCAACGGAGCATTGTTTTGGACAAGGAAGCTGATGATTGGCTGTATGAAGGACTTGACGTTATCCTTAAAAGCACCATTCGCAGGAGGGTACGAGACGCCTATAAGTCCCATGTATGCTGCTGTTGAAACCTTAATTTGGCCTTGCAAGTTGGCGGCTTCAAGCGCTTTGTAAACGTTTTGCATGGCTGGGAGAACGTAATTAACATATTGGGCAGCATCGGTGTTGGGGTCGACCTCGTTTCCCACTGAAATGTAGCGAAATTTGACGTCCGAGGAATAGGCTACCACGTTGTTTTGGACCCATTGCACTGCCGCCGAGTAGTCTGCCGACAGGGACTGAAGGTTAGCATTCGGAACGTCAAGTACAAACTCTATGTTGGATCCTTTAAGGGCGTTCAAAGTTGCCCCATCCGGTGCGTACATTCTCATCCTTCCGATGCCATTGGATTTGTAGAGTTGGACAACGTCTTGTGCCGATGGCAAATTGTTGCCGTTCTGTCCGTAGCACACGCCTATGGATTGCGCATCTGCAGTTCATTCAACCAAATATGCAAAAACTTCATTTTTGGAAATTTTTTTTTAATTTTGACAAAAACCAAAGCGTTTAGTTGACAAATTAATTAAACACAAGTATTCTTTCCATTGATCCGGATCCAAATAAGTTCCACACGTTCTTAATCTTTCACTTCTGTTTTCTTTCTAACAATAAAGTGTATAGTTGTCTTGAGCCAACTTGTGGAGTACACAAGAACTCAATTACACTTGAGTTTGACTTGTTTAATTTTGAAGAAGCTCAGCCACACATTTTTGTGAGCGACCTTTAAACCCAAGTTGACTTATTTGTCTAAAAAAATTCCTCTAATTTAAGCTTGACATATTTGAAAAATTCTATCTTAATATTTTAAGTAAAATAAAATACTAAACGAAAAAATGGTTAGAATAGCTATAAGTTGATTCCAACACCATGGGACACACTTTAGTGTGTAAAGTATTTAATTATTACGAGATAATTGTTTTTAATTCAAATATGTCGCTCCAAATTATAAAGTAAAATATATATATATATAAATATAATTTTGATATTTGTATGCTTAATAAAACATTAAAATTAAACAAAACAATAAGGTAATATATAGTTCAAATGTGGAAAAATGTTTTTATAAAATTACAAGCCTAAAATCTTTTGAGTATATCTTGTATGTACAAGTGTGTGTGTGTGTGTGTGTGTGTGTGAGAGAGAGAGAGAGAGAGAGAGAGAGAGAGATTAAGGAACCTGTTAAGTAAATGCAAGGCCACAATAACACGAGTAGCAATGACAGAACCAAAGGGCTGCGAGAAATAGTAATGGAGATGGCCATTTTGGATGAGAAATTAAAGCTAACGCTTGAATTTTTATGGTTGATGCAAATGGCTGATACTTGAATGGCTTTTATATAGAGGTAATCACACCAAGAAAGTCATCATTCAAAACGTCCCTAACTCGTAGTCTGTCAAATTTTCCGTGAGAATTTTCCAGCGGCTAATTAAAAATTTAGGTCCACATTGATAACTACAAAGCAAAGCCACCACAACTTGCCTACTAGTCGAACTTAACGTTGCTCTTGGATGCATGGTTTGACGAGGAAAATTGAAAATAAATTTAAATAACGCGAGATGGAATATATATATATATATATAAAATTAATATTTAAATTTTTAAGCATAGATATATATAAATTAATACTTTGTGTTTTCTAAAACTTTTAGGGGTTATGTTTAATTTTTAAGATCCAAAATGCAGCTTTCTTTAATTATTTTCAGTATTTAAATATCCAACAGCAAACCAATATTGCAATAATTTTAGAAAAAGGACTTAATTGTAAAAGCTACCAAGTGTGCTTTAAATGAGCTTTGCGAACGTTTATTTTCATACATTTTAAACCAGGGAATCAATTTTGAAGTTCAAAACCAGAGAAAAATTTGGATGGAAAAAAGAATCAAATATGAATTAAGTGAATGATGATAGTTTAAGGAGTTAATTTCAAAACTTGTGTGCCAGTAAATGATGCACATTTGATAAGGTGGAGTCCTTCCTTCTCATTATATTTAAAAATTTTCTTTTTATACTCTATCATATCGTGATTCATGCCATGGCAATGTAAATATTCATTTGACAGTCAAATTTTTTCACCTTAATATAAATTTTTGACATATCACGGCCTGGAAAAAGAAAACATTTTTATTATATGTGTTTATATTTTAATTTTTTCAGGATTTATGAAATCCAAAAGAATAAGAAAATAAATGTTAACTAATGCGCCTGAAGAAAATTAAAATGTTACCATATGATCCCGAAATTGCAATTGGTTTATGATTCAAATTATAAATAGAATTTTGATAAATATTGATATTTCATTCAAGAAGATTAAGGAATAAAATAGAAAATTAAAAGGTTATATAAATATAATTTCATTTTTATTTTTAAAATTATTATTTGGAAGTTTAATAAACCAATCATAATTTTATGTGATAAGGAAGTTAAATTGAAATGGTTTACCTAATAATCGCTTATTTTATTGCCAAATCAGTCTCGAAAGTAATGACTTATTTTTCAAAATATTGAAATTTGCTTCCGTATTTTGTTTTTGAACTTAAAACATATTAGCTAAAGCATGTTATAATTTCCTATTTCCAAAACAAGAAAAATATAACCCAAATGAAACGTGGATTTTTTTTATAATAATCTAGTTTCATTTTCTTTATAATATTGTTTCCAAAAACTGCTTTATGTTTTTGAGTGTATAAAAAAGAAATGCAAAAAAAAAAAAAAACCGTCTTTAACAAATCATTCTCGAAAACTATTTTTTGTAACTATTAAAGATCTAGAATTTATTATTATCTATTCCCCTTCCTAAAAGTCCAAGAAAAGCAAGGCGGCTTAATCAGAGTAAACTAATCTATTCAATGCCCGTTCGGCATGATTGATGGCGTACATGCCTGAAGTTTATTGGTTGTTTGCGGCCATTGTTTGTCTACCAAATTGGAAGCTTCTTCGCAAAATAACAACCGAGTCTTTTCCGGGATATGCATCTCATTGGTCAAGAGGACAAGAAAGACTTCCACAACAAGCTGGGCGGTTCGTTAATTTGCACTCCCGCCGTTGATAAAGATAGGGACCTAACTTTACCAGTCAGTCGTCCAATATTTAGAACTCATTGAAAATTCTGCAGAAACATACTTTAAATGTGTTTAAGTGAGTGATATACATTCAAAATCCACTAGACATTTGTTTTACGGTTTATTTACATATTCTTACGTACTTCCATATCACAAATGCACATATTCTTGTTACCACTAAAATTGATCTCTCTCTCTCTCTCTCTCTCTATATATATATATATATATATGTTTCAAATCCTTGACGGAAAATATGGTGCCTCTTGAAAAGTCTAAATTTTATGTGTTTATGAAGAGAAAAGTAATCCTCAATTTTTGTAAAAAGAAAAAATAATAATAAAGAGATAGAATATATTTCTTGGTTATATTAACTAATGAGAGAGAAAATAATTTAATTATCTGATTTTATAAATAATTTGAAACCAATAATAAATATTAATTATAGAGAAGGGGATGAATACATATGACTTGAAGGCACCCTTATTAATTTTAAGATACAACTTAATTTTTATTATATGGTATAAGCCATGTGATAGATATATTTTTATGTGAATATTTTTTATTAAATGACATTATCAACCCTACCATTTGCAAAGCCTAGTGAAACGAGTACTCCAAAATATATATACATACATAAATCAAAGATAGCAGCCAATTATGAACCTATTAGCATTTTTGTAACTTTTGTTTCAAATCAAGATCATTGAAAAGTCAGACAATCAATAAAAATTATCATACAAGTTAAAGTTAGGCATTTGGTTACTTGAGAAATAGTAAGTCTCCACAATATCTAAATATATTGAGATAATATTTGCAAGCCTTATTCTCCTTTTCTTCTTCTTGTTAGTATTTTTGTATATTATATAAAAGAAAGTTCAAGATAAAATACAAGTTTTCTGATGATAGATAGAACTTTGGCTCTGTATACTAGTGCAGAGTAATACAAAGTCACTTGATTTGTCTATCAATTGTATGCTAGAGGCAGAACAAGAAACAATTGAATTCTATGCCGAAAGTTAGAAATGGAAACCATGCTTAGCTAACTCGTGGTCGATTAACAATGAAAAGCTAAGAACAAATAATGGTCTCTAAATTTGAAATTTGTGAGAAAAGTATTCCCTCGCATATTTTCTTAAATATAGCGACGGAAATAGGACGGGTTACCAATAGACGATGCTAATTTTTCGCTTTTAGAAATATTTACTGAAGCCTTATTGAGGGAAATAATCCCCCACTATAACTCAGCAACAAATTAGTGAGACGACAATTTCCTCCTAGATTTATATGTTACTTAACGATGGATTATTGATTAGAAAATTGCCTTGACAAATTTAACTGTTACTTAGTGATGGATTACTAGCAAGAAGACAACTGCTTCGATAATTTTATGCGTTATGTAACAATGAATTATTGACAAATATATTCCCATGCTTAATTTTCTTTTGGTTTTTACCAATGCATTATCAACGAAACTTTTCCATCGCTACAAGTAGCAATGGAATTGTGATAGATTAGTGAGAAAAGAAATTCCCTTACTGATTTGAGGGGCATTTAGCGAGCGATCTGTGAGGGATGAGCGAATAAGCAGTCAAGGAACCAAACTTTGCTACATATTACATTTTGATAAAAATATGTAACTCACACTAAAAGTACTATTATCAATTTCTTAAAATTAGTTTTTTAAGTCTCATAAGCATTTTCTTTCATTTGTAATATTCAAAAACTAACGTTAGTTCACTTTGACAAGTAGTTGATTTAGTTATTTAATTGACTAATTAAAAATGTATAAATTATTATCAAGCACAGAAATCAAGGTTTCTTTCTTGAATAAAATAACATGAAAATGAATATATCAATTTTACTTTGGTATTAAATTAATTAGCAACATATTTGTGAGGAAAATAAGGATTTAACGATAGATTAGCAAGGGTAAAAATCCCTCACTATTTTTTAATTTATTGTACAATGAAATAGCAAGGGAATAGTTTTTTCACATATCTTGTTAATGTACTTTACGATGGATTAGCGAGGGAAACATTAATTCCCTTGCTAATTTTTGTTTGTAGTATGCAAGCAATTAGCAAGAGAAATGTTCTTGTCACTAATTTTTGGTTTGAATTGAGTGATGAATTAGCGAAGAAAACTATCTCTCTCTAGGTTATTGACAGATTAGCTGGTGAATACCTTCCATGCTAATATTTTCATTTGATCTACTGATAAATTAGCAAGGGAAATTTCCCTCACTAGTTTGGCTATATTTTTCCCACATTTGATACAAATTTGTTGAAATCCTTGACTTTTTGGCTACCGAGTTTTCACCCTCTAAGCTTTATCATCTCTCTCTCTCTTTCTATTTCTATATTGCCATTCATCCATCAACCACTGCCTACCGCCACCATTGCCAACCGCCCAATACATAGCTAACCACTGCCCTCGCCAACCACTTAGAGTGATGCCATCACCATCCTACTTCTGCTTTTTTGCTTCTTTTTCTAAGATTTTTGGCCAACCACCCAAAGCACTACTTACCACCACCCTCACTAATCACACCGTGCATCACCGACTTACTTTTCTTCCTTCAGTGACACAATCATAGGATTTTATTTAGATTGTTAGAGAGATGCTCCAATCCAAAGATCTAAATATGGAGTAACTAAAATTTGATAAGTACTATATTTTTGCCCTTAGTTTATCCTTCTTGTAAATGTCAATCCCACTCCATTGAATCTGAAAATGCAAACATGATATTTAGTTTTGTAAAGGCACGAGTAATGTATAAACAGATCAACACGATTAAGAATAATCTAAACTCAACCAGAATAATTGTAAAGAAAAACTTAGTTGGAATTAACCAATAAAAAGTTAAGAGTGTTTAAACATTTAGTTTCAGAAAATTATATCTAAACCCTAACAAAATTCTAGTTATAAACCCAGTTCCTACTCAAACCGTCTGAATTTTTGGCTTAGATATCACAAATCCTTATACTTACTCGACTGAACTTTATCGATTCTCTTTCTCAATATGGTTAGAATGGTTGATATGTTTGTTAACTTCATGTGGGAAAGGTCTAGTTGAGCCTTGAATTTTTTGACGTGTTTTTTTCTCCCCTTCCAATAGAAAATAATTTCATTTTTATGAAGAGCAGTCATAAAGTATGGATAACTCCTAAATGTTAAAAACTCTTTAAATGATAAAGTTGCTCTCTTGAAATAATTTTAGAAATTTGAATTTTATATCCTAAATAAATCTAAACTAATCTCAAAATAGTAAAATAAAACTATAATTTACATGAGATCCCTAATCAAATCCAAATTTTCCAAAAGAATCCTCCCAGATCAAGACATCATCTTAATCAAAAGATGAGGCAGCTCTTTATCACCTCTCAAATCTAAAAAGGAATATTTCCTCTGGAATCTGAAGAAGATGAGCATTTTAGGACATCACCCTTGAATCAACAGCGTCAAACAAACCAAAAGGTATATTCAGTAACATTTTCACTTTCGTTTGTTTCAAAAATGAAATAGACATAAGCACACCCAAATCCATTTGTGTATATCCTTGGAGAATTTTCACTCGAGAACTGCTGGAGTTCGATTTTGGTTCGAGGCGACTTGGTTTCGATAATTGCTTTGACTTTGTTGGTCATGATTTCAATCCCTGTTTGGTGAATGAGGAATCCTAGAAATTTTTATACTTCAATACTTCAAGTGCTCTTTAAAGTGTTTAGTTTGAGCTTGTGTTTTCTCATCCAACCAAAAGCTTCTCTTAATTTAGTAAAGTGATCCCGTTTCCATTTTGATTACACTGTATCTGAAAAATGATGCTAACTTAGAGACGAGTTCTTTTTCGGAGAGGGGGAGAAATTAATGCAGGGCAAATGATTGAAGCTTGGGAAAATATTTGAAATTTGAAATTTGAAATTTAAAGATTTGAAGCTTATTTGCAGTTGGCATGTGAAGTACGTTGGATTTCAATGGAGAGTATCTCGGACGGAGTTGCTGGAAATATTTTCTTTCCACCATTCCTTTTGAATTTAAATTGTTCATTATTTAGTTTCCTTCTTATCCGACAGAATATTTATTAGGATTTATTAGGATTCTCAATTAGTTATCTTCTAAGACTTTGGAAGTAGGTATTTTGATAGGCCTATATAAAAGCTAAAAGGAGAACTATAACAAAGCAAACCGAAATTGGCTTGTAGAGCATCAATCGTTCCTATTTGCATAATTTCATATGTTACTTGCATGCATTTCGTGTTTGATTTGGGAGAATTTTTAACAGGTTTAGGGATGAAAAATGTCTATTTAGAAATTTAAGTACAAGAGAGTTTGCATGTTGAAATATTCACATGTATATTCACAAGTAGTATAATTTCAATACTTGTCCCAGTTTTAATTTTCACGTAATAAAAAACAAACTATTGTATGATGAAATATTTATAAAGCAAGTTGTAAATATTATAAAATAGTTAAAGATTTGCAATTAAATAAACAATTATTCATAATAAATTTTTAAAAAATACACGTAAAGAATAAGTATTATCACTCACAGTAAGAATGTAATTGATGTATACTAAGGCTATATAACCACATGACTCTCTGAGCAAGAGAATAATAGTTCCACAAACCTAGAATCAAAATATAACATTAATCAACAACTCACTCCTTTAGTTCTTGTAGCTCTAATTATTGTTGTGAACTCTGATCCTCAACTCAATTATATCTAATCTACCGCCTTTCTCTACTAAACAAATTGGTATGACTGAGTAATTTTCATTTATCAAATAAAATTACAATGAAAGTTTGCTGGTTTAACTTATCTCTGGGAATTTCTCAATACATACCCTCAAGTCTATAGATTTGTAGAGTTAAATAATTTAGACATATTTTCTTATTGTATCTCTAAAAGCTAGAGAGTTCTAGAGTCCAAGGCTGAAGATGCCACTAGGCACTCGGCCTCTTCTATTATTCAATTTTGATAGAAGAGCTTAGGCCATAACTACGACAGTGCCCCTGGCCAAATAGAGCTAAAGCCATGACTACGACAGTGCCCCCTTTGTGGCCGTACGTTAGACTAATAAGAGAGAAAAGAAAAACCACAACCAGAATAATAAAAGAGTAATTTAAATTCTGAATCCACTACCACCTCTGGTCCATTTGGAGAGATATGGCAAAGTAGGACCTGACCAAGCCAACAGGTTTCTCAAGACTCAATCATTGTAATAGAGAAATACCATCGATGACTATCAGCTAGAGTATTCCAATGTTGGCTTCATTAGGCTCAGCACAACAAAGGAGTCCTGTATTGTTGACTAGAATAGGTTTAGCTCAGCAGGGGATCATGTGCTTAGTGCTGCGTCCGACCCACACCCGTCCTTAACCTTTTTATAATAATTATTATTGCATGATCAGTACTACAGAGAGAAATACAGGATAAGGGAGCTATGATCTTACTCGTAATTGGTATACATAGGGGTAGAGCTCAAATATATATACTTATGCGTAGCTTACATATATATACTTATATAGAGAGAAGCGCAGTAAAAGAGAAGCAATCGATATTGCTAGTTGAGAGACGGGGTAAGGAAGAAGCACAAATACGGATTAAAGAGAAGAAGGAAGAAGATCACATCGAAGAAAGCTTGAAAGAGGAGGTGATTTGGATTTACAAAACAAAGGTCCAATTACTTCAGCTAGCCCGCTTCTTCAAGGTGCTGCCATAGCGCTGGCTCTATTATTGTCCAATCACTACAAGAAATATGTAAATTACTGACGCAAAAAAAGGGTCAGTAAGGTAGAAATTTGCATCGGTAATAAGGTTACTGACACAAAACCATTCGTCAGAAAAATCGCCATTGGAAAAAATTTACCGACGCAAAAAATTTTGCGTCGGAAATTTCCGACAAAGTTTGGATTGTAGAATGTGTCAGAAATTACCAACGCAATGATTGCGTCGGAAAATACCGATGCATCGTCACATTGGAAAATACCGACACAAGATTACGTTGGAAAATACCGACGCAATCATTGCATCGGAAATTGCGTCAGTAAGGAAAATAAATTTTTTTTAATTATTAAATATTAAATTGTTTTATTATTATTAAATATTTAATTGTTTTTAGTATTATTAATTATTAAATTATTTTTTATTATTAATTATTTATTTTTAATATTAATTTTAAAAATATTTGAAATATATATTTTATGTAATTTATTTAAGACATTTACATAAAACTGAAATAACATGTGTATAAATAATATTCAAATATCTTATTACAAACATAAAATAATGTATCACTAAACACATATATGAAACAAAATCTCAAAAAAAGATTACTCCCGACAACTGCCATCGCCCGACTGAGATGCAGAAGAGTCAGAATCGTGAGCAGGCACTGGAGGGCATGGCTGATTAGGTAGTGTGCTCCTCATCCCTTCAACCACCTTAATTAGGTGTTGAAGGGTAAGTTCCATGCTCCCCACCTTCTGCCGAAGCTCCTGATTATCCTGACGGAGAGTCTGCACCTCCGATCTCACAGACTGATCCGTACTGTTGGATGGAGAATAGTGGACTGACTGAGAAGAACTCTGCCGTCCAAGACCGTATACATGGCCGAAAGCTCTCCCCCCAGTGCACTTCTCCCACAGTTGAGTGTTTGCGATCCGCTGAGACTCTGGAGTAGACGTCTTCTCAAGTGTCGATTGGAAGGATCAGGCAGCTTGGAAGTCAGCCTACATACACAAAGTATATCATAAAATAGTTTAATAATTAAATATGTTAATTATAAAAAGTTAATAAATAATATAAGTATGCTTACATAAAATTTTATAAAGATGTTAAATAAAATTTATTTACATAAGTCTTCTCCGATCGCTGGTCCACCCACACCTCTTCACCATCTTTCTTCCTAACATGCGTATGCTTAAACACCTCAAAAAAATGGAGAGTCCTCCAGGTCTCTTTTTCTTGCAATAATAAATAATAAAAATTTTGTGATTATTTATAATTATGAAATAATAATAAAACTTATGTACAAGAATCAAACTTACCATCCTCATAGCATACTCGTGTGGCGGAATAGAGCCTCCTGTGTGAAAAGAACCGCCTTTTCCGAATGGCGGTTCCCTTTATTCTAAGAGTTTACCCTACTTAACCTCTTTCCTCTCCAATAAGTCTGAAGCTCCTCCCACACAGAAAGCGGGATCCAGTCTGGTCTACCTGTAATTCGGGCATCTCAAAGCATATCGGACAGCCTATGAGATCCATGAATACTGAATATCCATCTAATAGCTGGCTTGTCTCGTGGATCCCATGTACAATATTTTTGCATGAAGATAGAAATAAACAGTTAATAAAATATCAATTAATGTTAAAGATAAAAAAATATTTAACTATGACTGCATTGAAATACGAACCTGGAACTCATCAAACCACAAATCACGAGGAACTATCCTCCATGTGGGATAACAGGACGTGAACTTCGACCGAATGACTGCTGTGATGGCATGAGCAGCAGTCGTCGAAATATGAAATCTGCAACAGCAAAAAATTATAAAATTAATACGGATATTTGATGCATTAAGAAATATTTATTAAAATTTTTTGAATAATACTTACCCAACGTCACCAACGGGCCTAATCAGTGTCTTCCCAAAACTGCTACAACATGTACCAGATGATCCGACTCGAGCAGGGTCGGATGGAGAAGAATCTGGTACGGGGACTGAAGGAGTAGTGCTATCAGTAGAGGCAATCATACTGCAGGCAGACGATGGTGAATCAGGTCCTTCAATAGTAGATGGAATAGGCACGTATCTGGGAGTAGGCATGAACTGAGGAGATCGCGACACATACTGAGACTATGGAGCCCCGTAATCATAATAGGCACGGGTAGGATCGTGAGGCTCCTTGATAATAACTAGCGGCAAGTGGCCTGATAGGTCGTGTACAGGAGGACCGCACCGCTTCTTCGAGCGGCCAGTATCTATCCCCTTACCCTTATCGGGTCTACGCTCGGAATCCATGTATATTGAGAAATATATATAAATATAATTTTTTTTCTTAAAATTATATAAGATAGAATGAAGTATTACTTAACTTATTTTAAATTAATATATAATATTTTTAAAATTGATATGTAATTTGTTTTTTAATAACCTCTATAGTCCCAAAATTAAGAAAAAAATAAATTATTATACAATGAAATAAAACATATTAATTACTAAAAAATATAGTAAAAAATTCATTGTCGCAAAACATACAAAACAAAAATACAACAATTCAATCTGAACAACTTTGATCATCCTCATTCGCCGCCTCTTCATCCTCCTCTTGATCCTCATAATCTCCCGATGGTTCGATGTCGTCACCGTATTCAATAAATTCTTCCTCTTCATCTTCATTTTCATATTGATCATCTTCTGTCAGTCATTCTTGATCCAACTATCCTTGATCAATCTCGTCGTATAATCTTGTTTCATGACGTAATCCATCTAATGGATCGACATCAATTACTAACATTACATGAGACATAAACCTTTATTGATAAAATTCTTCAGCGCTTACATTCTCAATTTCTCTTCGCCCGGTTGGTTTTGTTTTCATAACCACCCACCAATGGGCCTTGTCCCTTCGAATGGTTGGATAAAGAATATAATAAACTTGTCTAGCATTTTGAGCAATGATAAACGGATCAGATTGATTATATTCCCTACTACAATTAACCTCAACAATGTTATAAAAGGGATGAACTCTTGTACCACAAGGTCTTCTTGGATCAAACCATTTATACAAAAATAAAACAACCCTTTTTATAAGTTCGCGTGGATATTCGAATTCTATAACTTCTTGAATGACACCATAATATTCAATTTCTCCCACACTGTTAACACCTTTTACACATACACCACTATTAACAGGTTTCCTTCCTCGGGAGTATTCATTTATGTGGAACTTATAACCATTCACAAAATACTTGTGGTCCGATATCACACTTAAATTTGGCCCTAATGCTAAATCACGTAAGTGCGGATTTGTGACACCATTGGCAGGATCGTGCACCTATTTATAATATATTGAGAAAAAGTTAACTATATAAAATAATATCATAACTTCATGTGTAAATGATATACTTATGTAAGCCTTAAACCAGACGGGAAATTCATTTTGAATCCGTGACCCAGCATATTCTTGACTTATGCCATTCAAATGTAAAAAAGAATTACAAATAAAAAAATAAACAACACTACATTTTTATCATCCTATAAACATTATAAATAATGTAAATAATATTGAAGTAAAACTTACTCAATGAATGGTTGTACTTCATTGCAATTTAGAAGAATTTGCAAAGTTGCAAAATACATCTCTTGTTCTGATAGATATCTATTTGCACAAACTCCAGAACTACGACCAGGTTGATTAAAAATTGAGAGCGTTGGGAGACAACTGCTCACACCACCATCATCATTTCGAAGCAGTCTCATTCTAGATGACAGCATGCCAGCCTCAAAATAATATAAAGTGAAATGCGAAGCTTCATGAGCCAAGTATTGCGCACATATAGAACCCTCAACTCGTGTTTTATTCTTTACAGATCTTTTAAATTCTCCCATGCACCTTAAAATGTATAAACCAAAAAATTAAATGACATTATTCTTTACAATTATGTCACGAATATACCCAAAAAAAATTTGAACCAAGACCATTTAGAACATTACCTTCCAAATGGATACATCCATCTGTATTGAACAAGTCCTCCAACTTTGGCCCCATATAGAAGGTGTACAATTAGATGCTCCATTGAATCAAATAATGCTTGTGGAAAAATTCTTTCAAATTTACATAATATTACTGGAATATTTTGCTCTAGTTGCAATAAATCCTACTCTCTGAGTGTAGTAGAGCATAAGTCCTTAAAAAACTAACTTAATTCGGTAAGAGGTTTCCACACAGCATCAGGTAAAAATCGAAAGCAATCGGAAGTAGGCACTCCATAAATATATAACAATCACGACTTTTCATTCCATGTACATTACTTGTTTGTGAATCAAAACACCTTGCCAAATTAGAAGCAAATCTATCTAGTATTTTCAATTCTCTAACCCAATTGTACACAGCTCTTCTTTCATCAACAGTTAGACTATAATTTGCTTTTGGTTTCACAATTTTTCCATTGGGCAACGTGACAAGTTTCGTATCCCGCCGCCTTCAAATCTCTACCAAGTCAATCCTTACTTTTATATTATCTTTTGTTTTCAATCTGATATCCATTAAAGTATAAAATATATTATCAAAAACATTTTTTTCAACATGCATCATATCAAATTATGCCTAATCAAAAGCATTTTTCAATACGAAAGTTCCCAAAATATACTATGTTTAGTCCAATTATGGTATACCCTGTATTCCAGTAATTTAGATCGACCTTGCTCAGCCGCTTTGGGCAAAAAGCAAACTCTATCCCACAATTATTCACCAGATAGTCTAGGTAGCGGTTCATCAGTTTCAACCCTATTCTTTATAAAATCTCTTTTATTCCTCCTAAATACATGATCACACGGCAAAAATTGACGATGACAGTCAAACCATGAATTCTTATTACCATGCTTTAGAGTAAAAGTTTTTGTTTTCTCCATATAATAAGGGCAAGTTAATTTACCAACAGTCATCCACCCAAACAACATTCCATATGCAGGAAAGTCATTGATTGTCCAAATTATATCTGCACGCAACATAAAATTTTGTTTTGTACAAACATCATATGTCAAAACACCTACGTGCCACAACAACTTCAATTCATCAACCAAAGGCTGTAAATAAATATCAATTAAGCTCTTGGGATTTTTTGGTCTAGGTATAATACATGTCAAAAACATGTAAGGTTTTGCCATAAATATTTCTGGTGGAAGATTATAAGGAGTGACAATTACAGGCCAACAAGACGATTAACTAAATGGAGTAAAACTATCAGAACATAATTCAAACCTTATATTACGAGGCTCAATTGCAAAGTCAGGATATACTCTATCAAAGTACTTCCATGCTTCCTCGTTTGATGGATGACTCAAAACACTCCGAGGTCGCCTATTTTCATAGTGTCATCTCATATGAGGTGAAGAACTCATTAATTCATATAACATTTGCAATCTTGGAATAAGTGGCAAATAATACATTGACTTTACTGCCACATTTTTGAATTTCTCTTTCCTACTCTACGTGGTCGATATCTTGGTTTCTGACAAAATTTACATAAAAGTTCATCAATGTCATCTTTGTAGTACAACATACAACCATTCTCACAACAATCAATTTTCATAACTTGCAACCCTAACTTTGACACCAATTTTTTAGCCTCGTAATAAGATCCCGGTATGCGAATATTCTCATAAGGATTCGTTTCATGCACAAGCTTAACCATCGAATCAACACACTACTGCACAACATTCCAATCAAACTTGATGCTCATTATTCTAGTTGCAACTGATAATTCAGAATAACGAGACCCCTGCCATAATAGTCTATTTGCTGCATTCAGTAAGTCAAAAATTTTTGAGCATCAGTATTAGGAACATCATCCATTCTCTACTCAAAATGAGCATAATACTCAGGCCTACTAGAATCATGTATTATCTCCTAGTATCTATTTAAATTCTAACCCTTCCATAAATCTCTTTTGACAAAGATGAATCTTAACTGTAATAGGTTCTAAATATTTCAAACATTCACATTTACAACAAGGACACCGAAGCAACCTCTCTCTTATGAATTCCGGTTGTTGACAAACATACAAGAGAAACTCATCAACACCATTCACAAATTCCAGTTTCAATCCCCTACTACCCGCGTGAAGCCTACTATACATCTACCGACGATGTTCTGGAATTTCCATATCTATGAATCATCAATCAACAAAAAAATGTTCTATTTGTTATCACGTTCAAAATTTTATTTTAATCAAATTAAATATATAACTACTTAAATATATCACATTTCCAAAAATTTATGATTAATCTAAATTTATGTCATTTACCTTGATTTACAATAGTTATAAAGCTTATTAAATATTACTTTCAAGATATCTCTTTAATGATTAAATAATATTTTAAATTTTAAATTTTAATTCATTAAATTTGTAGTTATAATATTTATTAATTAATATTTTAAAATATATTTCAAGTGTCATTAAATAAATAATTAAAATATTATTTCAATTCTTTATATAATTTTAATGTGTTAAACTAGCATTATTGTTTAAAATACTTTATTAAACAATATTTTAATAACATTTTATGCCATTAGTTTATTTTATTTGTTTAAAAAATATGTTAATAATATTTTAAATTACTATTTTATTTTTCTAAATAATAGTTTAAATTAATACTATTATTGGGCTTTTGTTAATAATATTCTAAATAAATATTTTATTTTTTAACATAATAGTATAAATTCATACTATTATATTGGATTTGTTAATAATATTTTAAATTCATATTTTATTTTTTTAAATAATAGTTTAAATTAATACTCTCTAGTGGACTTTGTTAAATTTTATTTTATTAATAATAGTTTATTGGGCTTTGTTAACAATATTTTAAATTAATATTTTATTTTATTAAAAAATAGTTTAAATTAATTCTATTTATTAGATTTTGTTAATAATATTTTACATTAATATTTTATTTTTTAAAATAATAGTTTAAATTTACATTCCATATTTTAAATTAATACTCTCTAGTGGACTTTGTTAATAATATTTTAAATTCATATCTTATTTTATTAATAATAGTTTATTGGGCTTTCTTAACAATATTTTAAAGTAATATTTTATTTTATTAAAAATAGTTTAAATTTATATTATTTATTGAGTTTTATTAATAATATTTTATATTAATATTTTATTTTTTAAAATAATATTTTAAATTAATACTATTTATTGGATATTTTAAATAATATTTTAAATATTTAATTTTAAAATATTTTTAAAAAACAATTGGGCTAGGCCGGCCCAGCCAGCCCAATCACTAGGCTTGGCCCAACAGCCTAGTAGACTGGGCCAGGCCCAGTGGCCGAGCTAGGTTGCCCTGGCCGGACCGGCACAGCATCCCAGCTAGGCTGCCAAGGCCGGGCAGGGCCTGCCAAGCCCGGCCCTAAACAACTAAACATCCATATATATACATGTACATAACCATATGCATTGCATGCAGTGTATAAATCTAAACAAACGGGAGAGACAAATCGTATTTGTGGTGCAGTGCGGTGGCAGAGTGCCTGATGGGCTGGCGCGGAGTGCATCGGGGCGGCGGCGGAGCGCAACGGGGTGGCAGAGGAGAAAAAGTTAGACAGAGATGAGAGAGAAACGGAGAGAGCACATAGAGCTGGAGATGGAAGCCGGGGGCCAATTTATAGTAGGGGTTACCGACGCAGTGCATCGGTAATATGCGTCGGTAACCCATCAGTTGACGAGCCTCAGAAAACGTGACACCGCGCATTACCAACGCAGTTATTTCAAATTACCGATGCAAAATTTTTGTCGATAATATAAATAATTATTTTTTTAATATTACTGACGCAACATTTTAATTGTTTTTTATTTTGCTTACCGACGCACTATTGCGCGTTGGTAATATTTTTTTTGTTTTTTTATTTTTTACCGACGCAAGATTCTGCATCGGTAATATTTTATTTGCTTTTTTATTTTTTAGCGACGCAATATTGTGCATCAATAATATTTTTTTTGTTTTTTTATTTTTTATAGTGCGTCGGTAATATTTTTTTTTATTTTTTATTTTTTTTACCGACGCACTATACTGCGTCGATAAGATTTTATTGGATTTTTTTTTTATTGATGCATTTTATGCGTCAGTAATATTTAATAGAAAATTTACCGACGAAAAATTTTCGTCGGTAAATTTTTGACGCAATTTTGCATCGATATTGCCTCGGTAAATTACCGACGCTTTTTTTGCGTAGGAAATCTTCTCTGTATTCTGACGAAAATCCTTTGCGTCAATAAATTGTGTCGATAATTAGCCATTTTCTTGTAATGAATTGAGTAGCCAAAGGAGGGATGGTGTTTGGATGGGTGATCTGGCAGGGGATTGAGCGGAAATCTCAGCCGGCTTGCATTTTTCCCTCATGCTGTACAGTGTTAATGGCTGACTGGAGAGAAATGTATATGTTTATATAAAGGCACAAGTGATTATTAAACTCTTCTTTATTCACCCTCTGGTCCCCTAGTTTACCTCATTTCATTTTTGGTCCCCTAATTTTCTTGAATATTCAGTTTAAGCCTTGGTAACTCTCAATTCATTTAATTTACTCCCTAAAATTTGTAAATCTTTCAATTTGATCCCTTATTTTATTTTATTTTATTTATTTATTTTCTTATTTATATATATTTTTTATTGGGTTATTACACATTAAAATTAAAAATACAAATATGTCCAAAAATCAATAGTACATATATATCCCAAAATAAACAATATATATATAAAATACTTGTCTGTGTCAATCTCGTTCAACATGTCCTCTTCATCCATTGTGTATCTAAGAATTGGTAATGATAACGTCCATGTATCAACTCTAAATAGTCAGAGAAATGACAAAAGGTGATGCTCAAATAGCTATAATGAGCACCAAATTAAAAAAATTCACAAAAGCATATTTTAACAAAATAGCAGAATATGAAATTCACAAAATAATATAAAAATACAAAAAAAAATTCAAATTAAAAATACATAACAATACATATAGGAAAGTTATTCAAAAGAAAAAGAGAAAACAGGGCAACATATACATATCAGTAAAGCAAACAAAACATAAAGCAAAGGAGACTAAGAGCAAAAACGAAAATATAAATGTCTTGTTGGGCATGCAATAGACAAGGTAGAAGTAGGTGTAGTGACCGAGTAAAGATGGTGGTGAAACGCAGTGAAGTAGATTGGACCAAAAGATGGTCGACAAGTAACGACAACAGTGGAGGATGGCACAGTAGACGTCGGACAAGCCCATGGACACTAGAGAATGAATGGGAGTGAGGGTGAAGAAAGAAAGAGTTGCGAGCGAAAATGGAGCAAGAGGTGCTTTTAAAAGCACATTTTCGACAGGCAAACCATTGGCTAACTGTCGAAAATTGGGACACAAGTCAAGCACTCAAAAATCAGCTCACAAATTTTAATATCCTACCAAAAACCTCATTTTCAATAGACATTAGGGTTACCAACGGACAAAAAAAATTAAAAATTCAATTCTTTGATAGTTTTTTCTGCCGGTAACAAAAAAAATTTAAGAATTCAACTTTTCAACTGTCAAGCCATTGGAAACTAGCTTTCAAATCCCAATGTCCTGCCAAATACCTCATTTTTTATGGACATTAGGTTTATTGATGAATTTTGTCTATGGGTAACAAAAAAAATCTTAAAAATTTTGATTTTTTGATAGTTTTTCTGATGGTAATGAAAAAAATTTAATTCAATTTTCCAATAGCTTTTTTGATGGTCAAGCCACCAGAAATTGTCTCATGTGCTGAACCAGCTAGCTCGACCTAGAACCAACCTATCAATTTTTATTATTAAATTATTATTAATATTATAATAAAAATAATTTAATAATTATAATCAAATTATTAGATATTATGTAATAAATTATAAGTTAGTTTTACTCATCACTTATTATCAAATTATTATTACAAATTTGAAATTCTTATAATCAATTTATATAATTATAAGTTATTATACTAACTTATAATAATAATTTTATTATTGCAATTTTATTGTGTAGTAACTTATAATGCTATAAATTGATTATAGTAATAAAAAATTAAAAATAATAACTCTATAATAACTAATTAATTGTAATAATTCTAAAATAACTAATGAATAGAAGATAGCTTATAACTTCATCATATAATAATTTATAATTCTACCAATTCATTATAGCTCTAATAACTAAGGAATAAAATTATAACTTTATCATATAATTACTTATAATTCTATATATTCTTTATAGTAATTAAAAATTAATAATAATAAATATAATAACTAAATAATAGTTATAACTTCTAAATTTATCATACAATGACATATAGTATTCTAGAAATTGATTATAATAATTAAAAATTAGAAATCATTACACCATAATAATTAATGGATATTATAACTTATAAATAAAGTTAGAAGTTATAATTTATTCATTATTTATTATAGTATTATTATTTTTATAGAATTTCTAATTAATTTCATCAATTTCTAGAATTATAAGTTATTATGTAAGTTATAATTTTTCAAATAGTTATTATAGAATTATTATTATTATTAATTATTATTTATTATAATTAATTTATAACATTAAAAGTTACTATACAAAAAAAAATTGTACATTATGATTTATTTTGTAAAATAAATTATGATTTCCCATTTGTAAAAATTATTATTATTTTAAATCTTATAAATTATGATTTATTGAATTATTAATTATAATTTAGAAGACTTATTTAACAAAAATCAAATGGGCTTACTTTTATAAAGTCTCAGCCCGAGCAAAGCCCAATGAACTTGAGTTTTGCAAATACTTGATCCAATAAGAGGGAAGTGAATTTGACATTTATTAGACTCAATCCAATTATATTAATCTTATTGTGAATTTGGACCTTTGTTATATTATTAAATTTAAATTTCAAAAAGAGTAAAATATAAATATAAATTTCAGATAAATGACATTCAAAAAGATTACATTATAAGTTATTATATGATAATATTATAAGTTACATTTATTCCTAATTTGAAATTATTATACTAATTTGTAGTATCATAAGTTATTATATGATAAAGTCGATCAATTTATAGTTATTACAATTAGTAATAGTAATTCTATAATAACTGACAAATAGATTATAATCTATAACTCTATCATATAATAACTTGTAACTCATAGAAAGTACAAATTAATTATAATAATTCTATAATAACTAATGAATAGATGATAACTTATAACCTTTTCATATACTAACTTATAATTCTACTAATTAATTATAATAATTAGAAAATAACATAACTTATAATATTTAACAATTTGATTATACTAATTAAAAATTAGTAGTAATAATATTATAACAACTAACGAATATTATAACTCATAACTATAATTTATTCATTATTTGTTATAGTAATATTATTACTAAGTTCTAATTAGTAGAATTATTTTCTAGAATTATTAGTTATTGTATAAGTTATAATTTTTTTATTAATTATTATAGAATTATTATTATTAATTCCTAATTATTACAATTATAAGTTACTATACAATAAAATTATAAATTATGATTTATTTTGTATAATAAATTATGATTTCCTATCTGTACAAATTATTATTATTTTAAATCTAATAAATTGTGCTTTATTGAATCACCAACTACAATTTAGAAGCTTAATTCAACAAACAAATCAAGTGGGTTTATTTTTTGGTAAGACCTCGGGCCAAACAAAGCCCAATGGACATGGGATCTGAAAATATTTGGCCCAACAAAAAGGAATTGGGCTTAATCTTCACTAGCCGTGACTCAGCTACATTAATCCTATTGTGAGTTTGTACTTTTGTTATATTATTAAATTTAAATTTTTAAAAGAATAAAAAATGTATATATATATATTTCAAAATGATTTTGGCCTCTCTAGTATCTTCTCCCCCTCTAATTTCAGCCTCTAAGCTACTAAATTGGCTACAAGGGCTACCACCACTGCCCTTGCCACAATTGTTGAAATATCAAGGGTTATAGTAATGGTCTGTGGTGCTAGAGCCTGGGGCTTAATGCCCTAAATGATAGGCTCTCTCGAGAAACTGGCATGCATATGAGAGGGACCTGACTCTCTAGGGATAGACGATGTGCTACTAGTGGTGATCTTAGGAGGTGTGGCAGGTCTTAGCTCCCTATAAGGTCTACCTGTACCTCAACCTTGACATCGACCCTATGTAATGCCTACCATATCCTACAGTAATCATAACACATAGAACTTAGGGTACAATTATATAACCATATATTTTGTATAAAAATAGTCCTTGAGGTATCGGAGTACTCTCACCTGTTAACCTATAACTAAGGCTTTGATACCACTTTAACTGTCATGCCCACCCTTGTTTGATGAGTGAGGCATGACAGTTGAGACAAAGGCCAACACCCTCCCGGGATAAAAATTCGATAGCATGCCAGCCCCAAAAACCCTATCATATAAGGCTCATATTGTCCTTGTGTCTGAGTACCAGTGATTCTCATAGAATATATCACAATAGAAAGCTATAATTTCTTTTCTGTACAACCATATAAGACTTAGTAGTCCTGCTACAGGTATATCCATTCCCGTGCTAACAAACAACATATGCAATTAATTAATCTACACACACAATCCATCTAACAAAATAATTTACAACTATTTGTCCTCCAAAATTTAAAATACAATGTTATTATTCATAACAAAAAATTAAAGTAGTACAACAATCTTAAATTTTCATGAGCTCAACCGCACTTCTGCTAAAGTATCGTTGTGTATAGGATGATGCAATACAGCACTCCCTAAGTCTAGCAATCAGAACCTGAAATAGGGAAAAAGGTGAGACAACTTCCCAGTGAAGAGCATACTAACTAAACTCAATGGAAATAGAAAAGGTTTTCCACTAGTAACATAATTGAGCATATTCCATACAACATCTCAAATAGTAGAAATACTAAAATCACAATATACAAAGAATAAGTAGATTTCTGCAGTTTTACAATTTGAAGAATCCATGTAAATCAAGAAACAAAACCTCTGAAACACATTGTAACAGAAACCTCTAAAACAAAAGCACCAGCTGAGTAAAATACATGAATAACTCTGGCTTGATATACACACAACAGGGTAATGTCTAAGGGGGGCATCATACATGAAAGCATAAAATTTGGGACACAGCTTGGGCCTTCTCAAGGTAGACTATGTTAAAACTTATCGGGCGCTACTTGTCATGTAGTTAACACCATGATTCACCACTCTAGGGTTAACTAATACAGCTTTTGGCATCTAAGCCTCCACTAGGGCATAAATCATAGAATATTTGAGCATGTAGAACTGTCACCTGCCCTAGACAACTACTCGATATTTCATATTCAAAACATGTAAAATATCATAGAAAACATCATGAAAAAACATCTACATAAGAAAGCAAAAAATAACTATCTATTTCCAAATTTTTCACATGTGTAACATACATGTTGGAAATAGTTTCTGTTGGTTTATGGAAAATACAATTTTATAAAATAATTAAGTTTAAAGAGAGTGCCACTTACCATAGGTGTAAACTATAATGGCTCAACTAGGCCTAGCTGATCTAGGTTGTGCTCCAATCTATTATCTACTCCTATATATGAAGAATATGTTCATATTAACATTTATGCCATGTGTGTATAATGCAAATGCATAGGCATTCTAAATTTTCTAAATAGTTTAGCCATTAGCCTTTCTTTCTCAAATCTTGCAAGAGTGCCCTAATTTAACCCTCCTCTTAAACCTCCCTTTATCCCCTTCTCTTTAGTCTTAACATTCCCTTTATTCCCCTTCTCTTGTAGTCTTATTCGTGGTCACATTTCCTCTCCATTAGAGGTCACTTAGAAGCTAAAAAATCAATTATTTTTAACTATCATGTTGCAGAAAATATTTCCAGCACTCACTTTGAGACATAGTTTTGAGGTTTAAGTCATTTGCAATCTTAATGTTTCCCTTAACTTTGTGCCTACTTTTAAGCTATATTTAGGCCTCAATTTAGCATCATTTTGTGCCTCATTAAAAGGGTATAATTTTTGCAAAACAAATTTCTCAAAGCAGAATTTTTTTGCTAGAAATTGCTGCATCCACTCTACCTCACTTCTAACTAGGCTTTGCCTGGTTTTAAGCTGAACTTATCTTCCTTCCCTAACTGTTCTTGCTTGGCCAACCTAACTATCCCTTCTCCTTCTCATTAACCTTAATTTAGAGGCTCCTCAAATCCCTTAGAGTTTTGGCCGAGGGGAGCGTCGCTGCAGAAATATTTTGCTCACTCAATACCTCCCTCCCTAACATTACTTTCTTTCTTGTTTTATGTTTATTTCTCAAGCTTTATGCCTATCCATGGCTTCTTCTCCTACAGGCCAAACCACACCCCTCTATTTTTCCCCCTGTTTCAGCCTCCTGACCATAGTAAGATTCCACAACCAGCATAGGAGCACATAGTTTCACAAGCAAACTAAGTTTTCAAGCTAGTTTTTCTAAGTCTTCTAAGTTGCAAACTCCTCCCTCTTCTCTCCAAGGTTTGGCCCTCTCACTCTAGCATTCTTATCATCATCAAATCTTGGTTTCAAGTAGATAAAATGATAAAAGAGTACAGAGCTAGAGCAAGACATGCAAAATTGTTAAACAAATTCATCAAAATTCCTAGAAAAATCCAAGATTTTTACCTTGTTTCACCACTTTCCTTCTTCTCCTCTTTTTCTTCTATTTCCTTCTTTCTTTTCCCTACTGTTTCACGCAGCAACCAGAATCTTCAACGGGTTTTATACCCCTGTCAAGTTGGCAAAGAAGTGGGTGCCACAAGGGCCCCCTGTGAAAGGTCCAAATTGCCTTCATCTTAATTTTTGGCTTCTCACCTTGCCCTTTAAGCTTCTATTCCATTTTTATCCCTAAGCAATTCATCTAATACCTTCATTGTCCCTCTGCACTTAAGGCTTAGGCTAGATAAAATTACAAATTAATTTTTCAGATTTTATTTAATTATGTTTTATAATTATTTTTATTTCTATTATTTCTATAATTTAAATTCTCTCTAAATCACCACTTCCCTTGGAAGTTTATTAGTTTATTTCACTATCACTTCAAACTCATGGTTTAATGTCTCTAAATACTTCTTGAATCTCTTCTAGGGTTGTAGACAAGCAAAATAAAATTATCTCCCTTAATTTAATTTATTCCTAATGTGCAAAGGATAAATATAATGCATACAAATTTTACACAAATGCGTATGCTAAGTTTATGCATGCGATAGTAGGTTTGAAATGTCACATGAGGAGAGAGAGTTGTGCGCAAAAATGGAGTAAGAGGTGCTTTTAAAAGCACATTTCTGATGGCTAGATCATTGGCTAATCGTCAGAAATCGGGACACAAGTCAAGTTGTCAAAAACCAACTCACAAATCCCAATATCCCACAAAAAACCTCATTTCTGATACATATATTTGGGTCATCGATGGACCAAAAAAATTAAAAATCCGATTTTCCAATGGTTTTTCCGTCGGTAAAAAAATTTTAAAAATTCGATTTTCCAATGGTCAAGCCATCAGAAGCCGATTCACAAATACCAATATACCCCCAAATGTTATATTTTTGACAGATGTTATGTTTATTGATGGACTTTGTCCGTGGATAATCAAAAAATTTAAAAAATTTGATTTTTCGATAACTTTTCCAATGGTAACAAAAAAATTTAAAAATTCAAATTTTCAATGGCTTTTGCGATGGTCAAGCCATCAGAAACTAGCTCATGTGTTGAACCAGCCAGTTTGACGTTAAACCAACCTACCAATTTTTATAAGTTACTTTTATTCATAAGTTATTATCAAATTATTATTACTAATTTGAAATTCCTATAATTAATTTAAAAAATTATATGTTATTATAATGACTTACAATAATAATTTTTTTATTATAATTTTATTATGTAGTAACTTATAATGTTATAAATTAATTATAATAATTAAAAATTAATAATAGAAATTCTATAATAACTAATTGAAAATTTATAAGTAATACAATAACTTATAATTTATAATAATTATATATTAATTGCAATAATTCAAAAATAACAAATGAATAGGAGATAACTTATAACTTTATCATATAACAACTTATAATTCTACCCATTCATTATAATTATATTAATTAAAGAATAAATTATAATTATATATTTATCATATAATTACATTCATTATAGAAATTATAATTTAATAATAATAAATACAATAACTAATAAATAGTTATAACTTTTGAATTTATCATAGAATAACATATAATATTCTAGAAATTAGTTATAATAATTAGAAATTAGAAATCATAATACTATAATAGCTAATGGGTATTATAACTTCTAACCAAAGTTATAAGTTATAATTTCTTCATTATTTATTACAATATTATTATTATTACTATAGAATTTCTAATTAGTATCATGAATTTTTAGAATTATAAGTTATTGTGTAAGTTATAATTTTTCAAATAGTTATTATAGAATTATTATTAATATCTAATTTTATATCTAATTTACAACATTATTATTATATAATAAAATTGTACATTATGATTTATTTTGTACAGTAAATTATGATTTTCCATTTGTACAAATTATTATTGTTTTAAATCAAAAATCAAAATAATAAAAAAGTGGAATCAGAGTGATTATGGATTTCTTTGGATTTGAATGACACTAGCACTGCAGTTGACGAAGATTTCGAAATCAAGACGTATATCAGGAGACCACGAGTTTTATAACCCAATTAAAAGAAGGGTTTTACTGTGAAATAAATTTTTATTTGGCCAAAGGACACAAATTTTTATTATTCTCCTAAATTCCTGGCAGCCAAACACATGCATGCTCACAAAATCATATTCGGAATGTATTAAACTATGTCTTTCCATATTTGTTATTCTTTACTCGCTACAAATCGTGGTATATTTTGAGATTGCAAAATTGACAGAAGGCTGGTATTTAGGCTGTTTGTCTGAAGAGAAAAGGCCAAAATGTTTCTCGGTCTCAGCCCATGAATTCTGGTTCTCATCAAACATGGCAAAGAGGTAAGTTTCAATAGCCTTCGCAGGCCTCTTTTGGGTCCCTGTCACTCCCTTAACATGTTTTATCAAATTGCTGCAGTAAGTTTGTGCATTAGCCACGGCTGCATCTGTACCTCCGTATGAAGGCCATCCACTCGCTGACACAACAATTTCCACGTTAGATCCACCCTCACTCTGAACAGCAGAGTAGAAAGCATCCAACATGAATCAAACATATTTTTGCACGCGCCCTTGGGTTGGCCTGCGAACAAGGCGCAGTCAAGAGGGACGCTATTTGGGTCACCGGTGCGAGCGAGGTACGGGTAGATATTGGCTAGCAAAGGAGCATTGTTTTGGACAAGAAAGCTGATAATTGGCTTTATGAGGGATTTGACATTATCCGAAAAAGCACCATTCGCAGGAGGGTACGAGGCGCCCATAAGTCCCATGTATGCTGCAGTTGAAACCTTAAAAAGCTAGTTGGGCTCAGTGGATCACAGGAGCGCCTTGCTTCCTATTATCATGAAATAGTTGAGTTTTGTGGTTCGTGCTTGTGATCTTGGCGCTATTACAATAAGCTAAAATGGGTGTGTCCCATGGCAATAAAATACATGGAGCTGTTAACATGTTAAATTTTAATTTAAATCTAATCTAAATTTAATTCGAATTTTAGTATTCAAATCTGATTAAAATATTTGATAAATCTGATCTAATTACAAATATTTATAATACAAAATAATTAGATTAGAAATGGACTTAAGCTATCTGATTTATTAAAAATTCAAATCCGAATTTTAATAATATTTTTTATTTAATTTATATTATTTTATATATAATATTAATTTATAATATTAACAAATTCAAAGTTATATAGATTAGATTGAGAAAATCAAAAAATTCATGGATAAATATAATTAATAGAATACAGTTGAGAGACTTAAGTGTAGAAAGTATTTTTTTCTTATCAGATCAGATTTTCTTATCGAATTTCGGATTATTTATCGAATTCAAATATAGTTTAATAAATATAAATTCTATAAGATTAAGAATCAAATTCAAATATAAAAACAGTTAATCGGATTCAAATTTAGCCAATTTGGTCCAAATCTAACATATTTACCAGCCTAAAAACGTGGCACATAATCGGTATTAATTAGATAAATCCACTACCTATTGAGCATTGGTAAGATAAAGGGTCGTACCATGGTGCACGTGAATTAAAAACATGAATTCTCATAGTATGCACAAAAATAAAATGCAGTAAGTTCCAATCTTGAAGCTTCAAAGTGCGGTAAAAATTGAAAAAGAAATTAAAACTAAGCTGTCAGGTCTGTTGTATTCAAAGTTGTTGGCTAGGTTAGAGCTGAGAAGATTGAGGGGTTGATTGGATTTGTGTGAGTAGTCCACTTGCAAAAGTCTTCATTTTCTTTACTCATAGACCTTTGAGGCCGTTATAAGTTTAATATTTATTTGAATGATGCTAGCACTGTGGCTGACTAGGATTTCAAAGTCAAAACATGTATCCCCGGGAATTAGTATTTTGTTTTCTTTTTTCCTTCTTGTTTTGGGCCTCGGCCCGTCATGTAACCCGAAAACAAAAAAAATGTCAAAGGCATGTATCCGTAGGACGGATAAATTTCTATACCAAAATAAAAAGATGATTTGGTGTGAAATAACTTTTTATTCGGCCTCAGCGGACAAACGTATTATCGTCCATTTAATGGACAATTAAAGTATAATATTAGATAGCAGATTTTTTCAATTGAGCTTCCTCAATTGAAAGTAAGCTGGTATTTAGGCTGTTTGTCTGGAGTAAAAAGGCCAAAATGTTTCTCGGTCTCAACCCAGGCTTCTCGTCCTCATCAAACATGGCAAAGAGGTAAGTTTCAATAGCCTTCCCAGGCCTCTTTGGGGTCCCTGTCGTTCCCTTAACATGGTTTATCAAATTACTGTAGTAAGTTTGTGCATTAGCCACGCTTGCGTCTGCACCTCCGGCTGAAGGCCATCCACTTTCCGACACAACAATTTCCACATTAGATCCACCCTCACTCTCAACAGCAGAGTAGAAAGCATCCAACATGGCATCAAACAGATTTGTGTACGCACCATTGGGTTGGCCTGTGAACAAGGCATAGTCAAGAGGGACGCTGCTCTGGTCACCAATGCGGGCGAAGTAGGGGTAGATATTGGCTAGCAACGGAGCATTGTTTTGGACAAGGAAGCTGATGATTGGCTGTATGAAGGACTTGACGTTATCCTTAAAAGCACCATTCGCAGGAGGGTACGAGACGCCTATAAGTCCCATGTATGCTGCTGTTGAAACCTTAATTTGGCCTTGCAAGTTGGCGGCTTCAAGCGCTTTGTAAACGTTTTGCATGGCTGGGAGAACATAATTAACATATTGGGCAGCATCGGTGTTGGGGTCGACCTCGTTTCCCACTGAAATGTAGCGAAATTTGACGTCCGAGGAATAGGCTACCACGTTGTTTTGGACCCATTGCACTGCCGCCGAGTAGTCTGCCGACAGGGACTGAAGGTTAGCATTCGGAACGTCAAGTACAAGCTCTATGTTGGATCCTTTAAGGGCGTTCAAAGCTGCCCCATCCGGTGCGTACATTCTCATCCTTCCGATGCCATTGGATTTGTAGAGTTGGACAACGTCTTGTGCCGATGGCAAATTGTTGCCGTTCTGTCCGTAGCACACGCCTATGGATTGCGCATCTGCAGTTCATTCAACCAAATATGCAAAAACTTCATTTTTGGAATTTTTTTTTTTATTTTGACAAAAACCAAAGCTTTTAGTTGACAAATTAATTAAACACAAGTATCCTTTCCATTGATCCGGAGCCAAATAAGCTCCACACGTTCTTAATCTTTCACTTCTGTTTTCTTTCTAACAATAAAGTGTATAGTTGTCTTGAGCTGCCAACTTGTGGAGTACACAAGAACTCAATTACACTCGAGTTTGACTTGTTTAATTTTGAAGAAGCTCAACCACACATTTTTGTGAGCCACCTTCAAACCCAAGTTGACTTATTTGTCTAAAAAAATACCTCTAATTTAAGCTTGACATTTTTGAAAAATTCTATCTTAAATATTTTAAGGAAAATAAAATATTAAACCACAAAATGGTAAGAATAACTATAAGTTGATTCCAACACCATGGGACACATCTTAGTGTGCAAAGTATTTCACTATTACGAGATAATTGTTTTTAATTCAAATATGTCGCTCCAAATTATAAAGTAATATATATATATATATAATTGTGATATTTGTATACTTAATAAAACATTAAAATTAAGCAAAACAATAAGGTAATATATAGTTCAAATGTGGAAAAATGTTTTTATAAAATTACAAGCCTAAAATCTTTTGAGTATATGTTGTATGTACATGTGTGTGTGTGTGTGTGTGTGTGTGTGTGTGTGTGAGAGAGAGAGAGAGAGAGAGAGAGAGATTAAGGAACCTGTTAAGTAAATGCAAGGCCACAATAACACGAGTAGCAATGACAGAACCAAAGGGCTGCGAGAAATAGTAATGGAGATGGCCATTTTGGATGAGAAATTAAAGCTAACACTTGAATTTTTATGGTTGATGCAAATGGCTGATACTTGAATGGCTTTTATATAGGGGTAATCACACGAGAAAGTCATCATTCAAAACGTCCCTAACTCGTAGTCTGTCAAATTTTCCGTGAGAATTTTCCAGTGGCTAATTAAAAATTTAGGTCCACATTGATAACTACAAAGCAAAGCCACCACAACTTGCCTACTAGTCGAACTTAACGTTGCTCTTGGATGCATGGTTTGACGAGGAAAATTGAAAATAAATTTAAATAACCCGAGATGAAATATATATATATATATATAAATTAATATTTAATTTTTTAAGCATAGATGTATATAAATTAATATTTTGTGCTTTCTTAAACTTTTAGGGGTTATGTTTAATTTTTAAGATCCAAAATGCAGCTTTCTTTAATTATTTTCAGTATTAAAATATCCAAGTTCAAACCAATATTGCAATAATTTTAGAAAAAGAAGGACTTAATTGTACAAGCTAGCAAGTGTGCTTTAAATGAGCTTTGCGAACGTTTATTTTCATACATTTTAAACCAGGGAATCAATTTTGAAGTTCAAAACCAGAGTGAAATTTGGATGGAAAAAAGAATCAAATATGAATTAAGTGACTAATGATTGTTTAAGGAGTTAATTTCAAGACTCGAAAGGTGAGAGGGTGTGCCAGTAAATGGTGCACATTTGATAAGGTGTGGTCCTTCCTTCTCATTATATTTAAAAATTTTCTTTTTATACGCTTCATATCATGATTCATGCCATAGCAATGTAAATATTCATTTGACAGTCAAATTTTTTCACCTTAATATAACTTTTTGACATATCACGGCCTGGACTCCCCACCCCCTCCGCCTAAGTTACAATATTCTTGTAAAATATATGTATATATATATACACACACACACACACACACATATATATATATATAACTATCTCTTCATTACCTAATTTTTTTTCCTTTGTCTATCACAGTTTTAGCAGAAATAGGCGGAAAAAAATTATTATTAGAAGTTTTATAAACTAATATGGTACAATATCATAATTTTATGTAATAACTAAGTTAAATTGAAATGGTTTACCTAATAATCACTTATTTTATTGCCAAATCAGTCTCGAAAGTATTGACTTATTTTTCAAAATATTGAAATTTGCTTCCGTATTTTGTTTTTGAACTGAAAACATATAGCTAATGCATGTTATAATTTCCTATTTTCAAAAACAAGAAAAATATAACCCAAATGAAACGTGGATTTTTTTTTATAATAATCTGTTTCATTTTCTTTGTAATATTGTTTCCAAAAGCTGCTTTATGTTTTTGAGTGCATAAAAATGAAATGCATAAAAAAACTATCTTTGACAAATCATTCTCGAAAACTATTTGTAACTATTAAAGATCTAGAATTTATTATTAACTATTTGTAACTAGACCTTTGTTTTACGGTTTTTTTACATATTCTTACGTACTTCCATATCACAAATGCACATATTCTTGTTACCACTAGAATTGATCTCTCTCTCTCTCTCTCTCTCTCTCTCTATATATATATATATATATATATCTTTCAAATCCTTGACGGAAAATATGGTGCCTCTTGAAAAGTCTAAATTTTATGTGCTTATTAAGAGAAAAGTAATCCTCAATTTTTGTAAAAAAAAAATAATAATAAAGAGATAGAGTATATTTCTTGGTTATATTAACTAATGAGAGAGAAAATAATTTAATTATCTGATTTTATAAATAATTTGAAACCAATAATAAATATTAATTATAGAGAAGGGGATGAATACATATGACTTGAAGGCACCCTTATTAATTTTAAGATACAACTTAATTTTTATTATATGGTAGAAGCCATGTGATAGATATATTTTTATGAGAATATTTTTTATTAAATGACATTATCAGCCCTACCATTTGCAAGCCTAGTGAAACGAGTACTCCAAAATATATATACACACATACATCAAAGATAGCAGCCAATTATGAACCTATTAGCATTTTTGTAACTTTTGTTTCAAATCAAGATCATTGAAAAGTCAGACAATCAATAAAAATTATCATACAAGTTAAAGTTAGGCATTTGGTTAGTTGAGAAATAGTAAGTCTCCACAATATCTAAATATATTGAGATAATATTTGCAAGCCTTATTCTCCTTTTCTTCTTCTTGTTAGTATTTTTGTATATTATATAAAAGAAAGTTCAACATAAAATACAAGTTTTCTGATGATAGATAGAACTTTGGCTCTGTACACTAGTGCAGAGTAATACAAAGTCACTTGATTTGTCTATCAATTGTATGCTAGAGGCAGAACAAGAAACAATTGAATTCTATGCCGAAAGTTAGAAATGGAAACCATGCTTAGCTAACTCGTGGTCGATTAACAATGAAAAGCTGAGAACAAATAATGGTCTCTAAATTTGAAATTTGTGAGAAAAGTATTCCCTCGCATATTTTCTTAAATATAGCGATGGAAATAGGATGGGTTACCAATTGACGATGCTAATTTTTTGCTTTTAGAAATATTTTACTAAAGCCTTATTGAGGGAAATAATCCCCCATATTTTTGTTGAACTCAGCAACAAATTAGTGAGACGACAATTTCCTCCTAGATTTATATGTTTACTTAGCGATGGATTATTAATAAGAAAATTGCCTTGATAAATTTAACCGTTACTTAGTGAAGGATTACTAGCAAGAAGACAACTGCTTCATTAATTTTATACATTATGTAGCAATGAATTATTGACAAATATATTCCCATGCTTAATTTTCTTTTAGTTTTTACCAATGCATTACCGACGCAACTTTTCATCATTACAAGTAGCAATGGAATTGCAATATACTATTGAGAAAAGAAATTCTCTTGCTGATTTGAGGGGCATTTAGCTGAGGGATCTGTGAGAGAAGAGCGAATAATCAGTGAGGGAAACCAAACTTTGCTACATATTACATTTTGACAAAAATACGTAACTCACACTAAAAGTGCTATTATCAATTTCTTAATATTAGTTTCTTAAGTCTCATAAGTATTTTCTTTCATTTGTAATATTCAAAAACCAACATTAGTTCACTTTGAAAATAGTTGATTTAGTTATTTAACTGACCGATTAAAAATGTATAAATTATTATCAAGCACAGAAATCAAGGTTTGTTTTCTTGAATAAAATAACATGAAAATGAATATATCAATTTTTACTTTAGTATTAAATTAATTTAGCAACATATTGGTGAGGAAAATAAGGATTTAATGATAGATTAGCAAGGGTGATAATCCCTTGCTATTTTTTAATGTATTGTACAATAAAATGGCAAGAGAATAGTTTTTTCACATATCTTGTTAATGTACTTTGTGATGGATTAGCGGGGGAAACATTGCCTCGCTAATTTTTGTTTGTAGTTTGCAAGCAATTAGCAAGAGAAATGTTATTGTCACTAATTTTTTGTTTGAATTGAGTGATGAATTAGCGAAGAAAACTATCTCTCTCTAGGTTATTGACAGGTTAGCCGGTGAATACCTTCCATACTAATATTTGGTTTGATCTACTGATAAATTAGCAAGGGAAATTTCCCTCACTAGTGTGTTTATATTTTTCCCAAATTTGATCCAAATTTGTTGAAATCCTTGACTTTCTGGCTACCAAGCTTTCACCCTCTAAGCTTTATCATCTCTCTCTTTTTCCATATCTTTATTGCCATTCATCCATCAACCATTGCCTACCGCCACCCTCGCCAACCACCCAATGCATAGCTAACCACTGCCCTCACCGACCACCTAAAGCAATGCCATCGCCATCCTACTTTTGCTTTGCTGCTTCTTTTCTAAGATTTATTGTCAACCACCCAAAGCACTGCCTACCCCCACCCTCCCTAATCACATCATGCATCACCGACTTACTTTTCTTCCTTCGGTGACACAGTCACAGGATTTTATTTAGATTGTTAGAGAGATGCTCCAATCCAAAGATCTAAATATAGAGTAACTAAAATTTGATAATGACTATATTTTTGCTCCTTAGTTTATCCTCCTCATAAATGTCAATCCCACTGCATTGAATCTGAAAATGCAAACATGATCTTTAGTTTTATGAAGTATAAGTAATGTCTAAACAGATTGACACAAATAAGAATAATTTAAAATCAACTAGAATAATTGTAAAGAAAAACTTCATTGAAATTAACCAATAAAAAGCTAAGAGTGCTTAAACATTTAGTTTCAACAAATTATATCTAAATCCTAACAAGAATTTAGTTACAAACCCAGTTCATACTCAGACCGTCTGTGTGGCATTCCAGCCCTAAAACTTTTAGGTTATATTGCCTAATGTGCATAATGGTATCATAGAATGATTGTTGATCTTATTGTCTTTAATGGTAGAACAAATAGTTTATGCATTAAAAGTAAAGAAATTCCCTTAAATTTTATTTTTCTTATCTCCAGTTTTGAGAGAGGAAAGTGGAAAAAAAAAATTAATAATAATTAAACAATAAAAATAAAAATTTAGAGAGCTTAATTAGAAGTCAGGGAAGGCATAAGAAAGGAAAATTGGAAATTAAATTAAGAAAGGAATTAAGAGATTTAGTAGGGAAATTTAAAATGTAATAAATGGGTTATGAAAAAAAAGTAATAAATTAAATGTAAAAAAATAATAATAATAATAGAAATTCATGTTACTTGAAGTTTTAGTTGGAGCAAAGTGGTACGGCACCCTCTAAAGTATCTAATATATATATATATATATATATTAAATAAATAAATAAACAAAAATATATAAATAAAAGAATAATAGTAAAATAAAATAAATAAATAAATAAATAAAAATATCTACTCTACATGAGTCGGCCAAGATGGCCGACTTATACCCATGGACTATATATATAAGCAAGCCCCAACCCAATATTCTAGTGTCTTCCACGCGGGGTAGAGAGAGAGAGACCTACAGAAGAAAACAGAAAGGAAGAATAAGAGAAGAAAAATGGGAGAATCAAGGAGTAAGGTTAGTGAATGGTGTTTAAATAATTTTTTTCAAATCTCTTGCAATCTTCAACTAGTTATTAGCTACTTCTCTCTCATTTATTATATTATATATCTCATTGTTGAGCAATCTTGATGGCTGGAACTGCCATGGTCGAATCACCAGAGGCCATGTTAAGCCAAACACTTTAATATTTAATTCTAGTTATTGTAATCATATTTTTACTTAAATTATGAATGTTTTATGGGACTAGATGGGAGTTTTAAGGAGTATTACGGGTTAGCACTTGGGAGTAGCCAAACCCATGAGAGAGAAATATTAATTGTTGTGGTGAATAAATATACACACACACACGCACATATTATTATTGCTAAAAATTTTGAGAAATTCTTGGTTTAAAGGATGATTTTGCTAAATATTTTGGAGCTGGAAAATTAAACCAAAACAAGGGAGGAGGTTTAGAGTGAGAAAATAAATATTTAATTAGGAATTATGAAGGGAAAACTAACTTGGAAAATAAAATAAAAAGGGCAAATTGAGCAAGCTGTAATGCTGCAGAAAAAAAAAAAACTTTTCTGCGGGCTGGTAAGGGATGAACCAGCCACTAAAATGAGCTTCACATTGGCTTAACTTAAGGTCCAATAATTAATCTAAAGAGTATAAGAATTATATTGGGGGTTAAGATGAAAATGAATGCCAAATTTAAGCAAAAGGGACAATGTTG
Source organism: Thlaspi arvense (assembly GCA_911865555.2). Lineage (NCBI taxonomy): Eukaryota > Viridiplantae > Streptophyta > Magnoliopsida > Brassicales > Brassicaceae > Thlaspi > Thlaspi arvense. Next base: position 76,585 of record CAJVSB020000158.1, read on the forward strand.
CTACATAAAAATCCAATTAGAAAATAACTTAATATAAGCTGGAAATCTTAGCAGAAAATTCCAGATTTGTGTCAATTGATTAAGGAAGGGGAATTGCCCTCCATAAGGGCACAAAATTCCTACAGCTAGAGGCCAGAATGAAGATTAGAAGGGAACAAAAGTTTGGTATAAAAACTTAGCCATATTAATTTAAAATTTAAACTTTATAGCACTTGAGTACAAGCTGAAAAATTTTTCAGCAAGCTATTCACTTCATAAACTAAATTTTAGCATAACCAAAATAACCTGAAATAGAAGATGGCATGGACTTACATTGAGACTAGAATAAGTAAAGAATAAGAAATCACTAAGACATTTGAGGAAAAGGAGGATTAAATTAGGTTAACAATAACAGATTAGGCATGCATCTTCATTTACATTTTGCACTTAACATGAATTACTTACATTTATGCATATGCTTAACATCTAGGACAAGAGGACAGCACCACACCGAATACAGAACCTCCATCATTGGGACCACCGACATAGCTTATTATAAACTATGAGTGGCATTTCCCTAATCCTAGTTATTTTTTTTTCAAGTCATATTTTATAATTAATAACGATTTTATATGACAAACCATCTGTATGTTATTATTTAAAAGAGGAAACAGGCAGCTATTTTCCGATTTCTGTTATGTGTTTGATTTAGTATTTTCATGATGCTTTGTGCTTCGGCACTATAGTTAAAATGCCGGGTAACCACCCGGGATAGGTGGTAGATCTACATGCATGACGTTATGTGACATAGTACAGTGTTTGATTCCCATAGAGGATTACAGAGGCCACAGACTGTGTCAGTTTGGCAAAGGAATTGCGGCAACCCTCGGTGCAAACTACATAGTGCAGTAGCACCTGGCAGGTTTTATTAATTTTATGGTTTTCATGTTTTAACTGCCCCATAGATACAGAGATTGTTGGTTGTGCACATCCAACCAGAGTACAAAGTATACAGCCATAGACTATGCTTTTTCATGATTTTGCATAATCTTTTATACTTGACTTATGTTTTATGCTTACACTTGTTTATGCTAATTGGCATGGCATCAAAATAGAGACTGAATTTCTGCTAATGCTGATTTTCTGGTTTTATTCATTGGTTTGAAATTATATGGAAGTACTCATATTTTTATTGCGGATGAATGATATAGAAAGTTATTTACAGTTGAATAGTATTAAAACATGACTGTTTCCACTAGGATTAGTCTGTATGCCATTCCCTGGGACTCTATCTCACTTTTTCTTTTCATTATGCAGATTTTCAATTACATTAGTTTCCAATCACGTGCTTAGCACTTGTTCACATTACACTCGTCTAGATAGGTGGGGCCAGATTTCCCAAGACCTTGTCATGTGATTTTTGTCACTGTCCTATAGCTACTTAAAAGAATTATCTGTATAAATTTAAATAGTTCAGTTGTACTTGTATAAATATTATAGATGTCGTGCAAGACATATGGTATGGTGTAACCCAAGCCAAACCTAGATGGTTGTGCATAGTAGTTTAGTTCCTATTAGCTGTATTCGCATATGTTGTGGCCTGCTGATAGCTAGTATGAGGCCTATGGCCCTTACGATGCTATTGCATTATATTTTAGTTGCTTGCCTTGTAGAGATTATTGCATGAATTTGATATACAGGTTCTACAGGTCACAGGTTAATTTGGTTAGAAGGGTCACAACAGCCGGCATACTGCCGGATTTTTTCTGGCAGTGTGTTAACTGTTGCCTGGCTGCCACACCTAGCCCACTTACTATAGGGGACGGGTGTGACAGTTTGAATTTTTGGGCTTAGATATCACAAATCCTTATGCTCACTTAGCTAGATTTTATCAATTCTCTTCCCCAAAATGGTTGGAATGGTTGATGGATTTGTTGACTTCATGTCAAAAAGTTCTAGTTGAGCCTTGAATTTTTAGAGGTGTTTTTTCTCCCTTCCAATAGAAAATAATTTCCTTTTTATAAAGAGCAATCATAAAATATAAAAAACTCCTAAAGGTTAAAAACTCTTTAAATGATAAAGTTGCTCTCTTGAAATAATTTTAGAAATTTGGATTTTATATCATAAATAAGTATAAATCTAATCCAAAAAAAGTAAAATAAAACTATAATTTATATAAGATCCCCAATCAAATCCAAATTTTCCAAAAGATCCTCCCAGATCAAGGCATCGTCTTAATCAAAAGATGAGGCGGTTCTCTATCACCTCTCAAATCTAAAAGGAGAAGAATATTTCCTCGGGAATCT